>PVKS010017832.1:0-41267 GCA_004027875.1 Aplodontia rufa
CACACACACACACACCAAGCCATACTAACCACACACACACACACACACACACACCAAACTGTGCTTTGCCCATAAAGAGGCCATCATCTGCAGAGCCCTGTGCTAACTGTGGAAATGAGCAGCCCTGGAGCTGGCCTGGAGCCCTGGCTAACGCAGCAGGCCATGCTGAGCCCTGCATGGGCTGAGCCAGCTCACTGGTCCCAGCTGCTTCTCAGTCCTCCACAGGTCACACCACACCAGTCCTGGATCCCATCCTCGTCGAAGCTCATCAAGCAGTGCTTACACTCTGCTCATCACCGACAACCCTGGGGTTTTACTGTCTTGCTCTTGGAGTGGGAGGGACAAGCTGGCTCAGCAACCACCTTGAAGTGCCTGTCAACAGGCAGCAGAATGGAAATTATTCTTTAAAGGAGTGTGACAACTCTCCCAGTACCCAAAGTATGGAATTTATCTAAAGAAATACTCAGATTTGAAGACACTAATAATTTCATAAGTATTCACAAAAATGGGCAATGAGACAGACTGCCCAGACACACATCCTCCCCTCCCCCTTATAAAGTGTAAGATTCAAGGCCAGTTACTTAGCCCCCTTTGCTTCAGCTTCCTCATCTGTAAAGTGGGGACTGTTAAGAGTATCTATCTCATGAGGTCATTGTAAGGATAAAATCAGATAATACGTGTAAAGTACTTTAAAAAGTAAGGTTGGGCCCAGTGGCACACACCTGTAATCCCAGTGAGTCGAGAGGCTGAGACAGGAGGATTGCAAGTTCAAGACCAGCCTCAGCAACCTAGCAAGGCCCTATACAACTTAACAAGACCCATCTTAAAATGAAAAGTAAAGAGGACTGGAGATGTGGCTTGGCGCTTAAGCTCTTCTGGGTTCAATCACCAGTACAAAAAAAAAAAAACAACAAAAACCTCAAACCAGGTTTGGCATGCATGCCTGTAATCCCAGGAACCTGAGAGGCTGAGGCAGGAGGATTGCAAGTTCAAGGTCAGTTTAGGCAACTTAGTGAGAACCTGTCTCAGAATAAAAAATAAAAAGGGCTAGGAATATAACTTGGTGGTAGAGGGCCCCTGGGTTCAATCCTCAATACCAGGGGTGGAGAGGTAAGTGCTTAACACATGGGGGAGAGTAAAAAATTTTAAATGACCTAAAATGGTCAGAAAGCTGAAAATGGTTTACTATATAAGGACTATAATATTAAATAAAAAAGTAAGCTATGCAATTACATATGTTAATTCCAATTTTGTATGAAAAGGCATGTGTATATTTATACACACACACATCTGCTCCCCGATGGCGATCTATCATCCTTTTTTCTTTAAATTTTTATTAAGGAGTTGAGTTATTGTACAATCACAAATGCATATAAAGTAACAATATGATATGCATACGTTCTAAAACCGGAATTCCCCCTAATCGCCCACACTCCAGTCTCTTGATTCTTCTATATTTCACCCCTACAAGCTCTCTGTCATTCTTTAATTTTCCTATGGCACTGATTCGTGCTGTTGTACAATTCATGGCCTCAAACCTTCAGCACTGCCCATGTTGACTCCTTCGCCACATGACTTCAGATCTCCCATCGAGGGGTGAGTACGCCGCCCCATTCTTGATTCGGAGTGCTGCCATGTGACTTGCCTCGACCAGTGCGGATTTCGGAAGACATGTCATAAGCAGAGGCTGGAACAGGCACTGTGAAACCGCTCTCTTGCACTTCTGCCATCACCACAAGATGGATAAGCCCAGGCTGGCCTGCTGTTCTCCACAAGTCGGGACACCCTTGAAGAAGAGTGTCAGCTAGCGCATTCAAGGCAAGTCCATTCCGGAACGACACCCCCAGGCAACCTGCAGACTCATGAATGAGCCTGCTGACCCTCAAACTCAGCCAAGTCCAGTCTAGATCAACCCACAGCTGTATGGGCTATAGTAATAAACAGAGTTTCATTTAAGTTTTGGGGGTGGGTCGTAACAAAGCAAAGAACTGATTTGACCACTTAATGTTATCTGTATCTTATTTGTTGTTTACTGTCTGTCTCACCCTTACTGAACTCCTCCAGATAGGACACACTCAGATAACCATCAACACAAAGCAGGTACCGGAAAGGTGTTGGAGAATGAGCACAAACAGCAGATGGAGGCACATGCTTAGAGCAAGAATGATGGCATGAGTTCATAGTTTCACCTTTGGGACTTGGGGTCTGTGGGAGAAAATGCAGTCTTCCTGGTTTAGGAGCCCAAAGACTAAACCTGAGAAATGACATCCACTAGAAAGAAGGGAAAGAGTCTGAGATGGTATCATCAACTTTGCCCACATCTGGATGATCACGGAGCCATTCACGCATGCTCAGATGGAGTACAAAATCACTCAGCCAGGGAAAAACAGTCTGACCCAAGATTTGAGCCACTACCCAATAAGCAGAATTTGTGGTCTGAATCCAGGATAACTTCCTGCTCAAATTAAAATCACTCAATACTCACTGAAGAAAAATAACAGAATCCGGAGTCTCTGTATCTAAACATTCCCAATGTCCTGAACAAGATCCAAACTTACAACATGCAGAAAACCAAAAAAATGGAAGAAATTCTTAACAGAAAATCAAGGGAGGTCAATCCTGGGATGACCCAGACGTTGGAATTAGGAGATTGGAATTTTATAACTACCTTTCATACAGTAAAAGAAAAAAATACATTCATAATGACTCAGAAGCTAAAAAAAAATCTCAGAAGAAAAACAGAAATAAAAAAAAAAAAAAAAAAAAAAAAAAAAAAAAAAAAAAAAAAAAAAAAAAAAAAAAAAAAAAAAAAAAACTCAAAAAAAAAAAAAAAAAAAAAAAAAAAAAAAAAAGAAATCAATTCCAGAACTGAAAACTATAATATACTGGGATGAACTTAACAGCAAACTGGAAAAGATAGAGAATGAAGCAAGTGGACTTGAAAAGAGCAATGGAAATTGTCTGATAAGAGAATATAAAAAATAAAATCAAAGTGAAAATTAGCAAATACTCAGGGGTCTTTTTGATAATATTGTACATATAAAGAATCCTAGAAGTGAAGGAGAGAATAGAGCAGGAAAACCATTTGAAAAACTAATGGCTAACCACTTCCCAAATTCAATGAAATATATACATTACGAGATTCAGGATACTTCAACCCCATGCAAGATAAATACAAAGGAGGCAGCCAAGGAGCATCAGAGGCACACTGTTGAAATCCAGAGATGAAAGGCACATCTGCAACTGGGAGCAAAGAGAGATACCACTGGCAGCTGACCTCTCAGAACCATGGCGGCCCGAAGAGTGGAACTGCACCTTAGCACAATCTTCTACACCCTGTTAATACATTCTTCAAGGATGAAGTCACAAAGAGAAATCTCATCATTAAAAGACCTGCACTACAAGAAAGGTTACAGGAAATTCTTCAAGCCAAAGAAACGAAGATCCTCAAAAGGATTGAGAATCAAAATAGTAAATACATGTGCAAATACAAAAGACGCGGGTGTTCTGCTTTTGTTGTTTGTTTGTTATGGGGGATTCTGGGGCTCTTCTCCTCTTATTTTACTTTTTTGCAATACTTATGTCTCTTTAAAGAAAGGCAAGGTTCGCACCATACATAAATGTAATACATATACCGTAACAAAAATAACAGGGGATGGTGAGGGCAGAGGGAATACGTACCCATACATTTACAAACCTTCCATATTTATCATGGAATAGTCTCATTATTAACTGTAGACTGCAAAAAGTGAAAAATGTGCATTGTAAACTCTAACAAAGCCACTAGACTCACACATGTGCGTATGCACATGCACACATAACACATGTATACTGAGAACAAAGGTAAAGAGTAAAATTAATAGGGAATTATAAAATACTTATATATATTCCACTGGGCACAGTAGCACATGCCTGTAATCCCAGCAACTCGGGAGACTGAGGAAGGAGGATCTCAAGTTAAAAGGTTCAAAGCCAGCCTCAGCAACTTTGCAGGGCTCTAAGCAACTTAGCAAGACCTTGTCTAAAAATAAAAAATAAAAAGGGCTAGGAAAAAAATATATATACATATATATATTTCAATAATCCAGAAAGAAAAAGCATAAAAAGAGATACACACAAAAAAATCTAAGAAAGCATATAGAAAACAAATAATAAAATAGTAGCCCCACACCCAAATATATCAATACGTATTAATGAACTGATAATTCCTAATAAAAGACAGAAATTGAAGAATGGATTTTAAAAAAAACCAGATCAAGTATATGCTATCCACAAAAATAGCAAAATGTAGATTGAAAATAAATGATTGGAAAAAAGACATAGTATGCAAAGAATTAGAACAAATATGTAGAAGGTTATGTTATTATCACACAAAATAGATTCTAAGACAAGATATTATCCAAAATAAAAGAAGACATTACCTAAAGATAAAAGGGTCAATTTATCACCAGAATATACCAATCATATATGGAGGTCCCTAACAACAGAGCCTAAAAATACACGAAGCTGGAATAGTATGCAACAATAAAAAGGAAAAAAATGACTGATACGTGGTTCTCCAAATGTTAAGTAGATGAAAGAAATCAAGACACAAAGATCACATGTTATCTGATTCCATTCTTATGAAACATCCAGAAAAGGCAAATCTCTAAGGACAGAAAGTAGATTTGTGGTGGTCTGGTGATGGGAATAAGGATTAACTACCAGATACAAAAATCTACCTTACTGGTGTGATGATGGAAATGTTCTAAAACTGGGTGATGGTGAGAGCTGCACAAGACAGCAAATTACTAAAAGATCACTGAACATATGAACCTTATGGTATGCAAATTGTCCCTCAACAAGTCATTTTTAAGAAGTTTAAAAATCCATTAAGCAAGAATTGACAGAATTGGGAGACATAAGACAATCCCACGCACTTAGGTATTTTAACAGCCCTTTCTTAGCAGTTGATGGAAAAGTTAGGGGGAAAGTCAAAGCCGTCAAAGATCTGAATAACTTTATCGACTACCATATCTAACTGATAATTAAAGAATAGTACACCCAACAACTACATAATGTACATTTTATTCAACTCAGGGGTTGAATAAAAGCGGACATTCTACAGTAGCATATACCTGTAATCCCAGCAACTGGGGAGGCCATGGCAGGAGACTCTCAAGTTCAAAGCCAGTCTCAGCAAATCAGTGAGACCCTCAGCAACTGAGCAAGAACTTATCTCAAAATAAAAAAAATAAAAAGGGCTGGAGAAGTAATTCAGTGGTAAAGCTCCTCTGGGTTCAATCCCTGGTACCCAAAAGCAGGGGTGGCAGGGACAGATTTTGATTCAGGGACATTTTTTCATCGTCACAGCAGATGCGACTGGCATTTAGTGGTAGAAGACAGGGATGCCTCTAAACATCCTATAATGCTTAGGACAGCCCCCACAACAAAGAATTATCTGACCCAAAACGTCAATAGTTCTGAGGTTGGAAGACCCTGTTCTCAAGTGCAGATGGTACATCTAACCAGGAAACACCATGTGTTGGAATATAAATATATCTCGGGAAATTTTAAACAACTGAAATAATACTGAATATATTCATTCCCTCACCACAACAAAATTAGATATCAATGCCATTAGGACATATAGGAAAATCCAAAATGTTCTGATATTAAACAGCATACTTTTAATTAGCGTATGGGTAAATGAAAAAAATCACATGAGAAATTAGAAAATATTGAACTGATGGCAAAGAAAACAGAATATCAAAATTTGGGATATGCAGTTAAAACAGTAGAGGGAAACTTACAGTTCTTTATGCACATATAAATAAATGAAAGAGTAGGGATCACCTTTTCTATTTCCACCACTATATCTCTTGTACCTAAAAAAAACTTCCAGCATTCAGTAAGCACCCAGTACACATGCACCAACTGAACAAAGTAACTGAACAAAGGAAAGGCATCTAAACGGGGGCAGTGGCAGCTGAGTGGCAGACTTACGGCTTTCTTTTGTGTACATTCTTGCTTCTGTTTTTTAAATAAGCCACAATTTATTCTACTTTTCTTTAGTAACTTTTTTCTTTTTAACCCAAGTGGTCCTTCTCTGGAAGAAAGCCAAAGGATTACAGCCAACTGGAATCAGAAATCAGCACCAATTCTAACTAAGCTCTTGCGTAAGTAAGGGTGGGGAGGGGGCATAAAAACACTTTGTCCTATTGAATGCAAATCTTTTTCTCGATTTAATGGTTTCAGGAAGTGTGAGGAAAGGTAAAGGCTTCATTAACTAACTGAAGAAAGTTACTGTACCTTTCTCAATTCCTAATGCAAACCAATTCCAGATTCAGAGTGTGAGAAAGGACTGCTCAGGCGAATCCCATGGGGAACAGCTCCCCTCTGGACTTTCTCTTTCCCTGCCCCAGAGGGTGTCAATCAGAAGCAATGAGTGATCAAGCAATTCCCTCCCCCTCTTTCTTTTTTGGTCATCTTTCTCTCCCCTGAGAAAGCTGCCAGGAAAGAAAACCATGTTCTTCCTACACGCAGTGATCTGGTCTAAGGGAAAATACAGCTTGTCTCCAAGGAAACATACATCACTAAGACTCCAATACTCTCGGCAAGAACAGGCCATGTCTTTTCCCCTTGCTTTGTCTCCTCATTGTAGGCATGGAGTCCCAAACACTCCAATTTGAAAGGGAGAGAAGAGACCCTGCTTGTTCTTCATTTTAAAGCCATTAATCATAAATCAGTTAATAAAACAAATGAATGTACAGGTCATACATATAAATCACGAATTTTGCTAAATTCTTGAATAATTAAAGTTATCTTCAAATATGCTTCAAAATCCTCAGATTCCTTTCCTGAGATAGTGGAAATGGTGATAAGGTTCCAAACTGCTCAGCCATGAACTGACAATGTGCTGGCTGGTGGTGGTACCTTAGGGCGCGCTGAGAAAAGAGGCTGCTACCACCCATCTGAAACCCTGAGACTGGGAATCTCTCTCTTCTTCTGGCTGCGAAGACCTCAGAAGCCCTATTGGATCAATTTGAACTTCTGCAAACAAAGCAATAAAGAGCTGTCAAACTGGTACTTAGGAAAGCAGTTCCTTAAATGACATTTTGATTCCAGTGACAAATATAAATGGGTCTTAAAGCCATGAAGAAACACTGGGGGAAGAAAACAGATTTGTAGAGCAAAAACTCAGCTTAAACAGAAAGGGAAAAAATCAAAATTAACAACAAAATTAAACTCCAACTAGCCTAATAAATCTTTGGAAGCAAACAAAGGATGGAGCACTTAGCTAGAGTGGAAAATCTCCAAGCCCCAATCCTTAAGTGCCTTTACCAAGATTATTCAGAAAAGTCAGCACTGAAATACCCTTTATAATAGTCTCTCCAAATCTACTGCAGAAAGAAACTGTTGGTCTCCATAAATCCCTCAGTTGACATTTGCACTGCAATCATGAGCAACATTTACAAAGGGTGAGACCCTGGTGGGTAGAGGGAATCGTTGCTTTCTGAAGAATGAAGACTAGCAAAGAGTTTTCCACAACTGATGGAACAAGAGGCTGAAGAGGGACTGATAGCTTTAACCCCAGGGGCTAATTTGCTGCTGAGGATGGAGGGCAGTTTATTCCCACTAAGAGATTTCACAAATTGTGGGTCTTGGCGATTCTGACTAAAGCTCTGTGTGCAACTGCCTGCCACCGGCAAGGATGGCCAGGTCCTCAAAGAGAGCGCTAATTCTCTCGTCTCATCTGGAGAAAGAGAACTTTCACATCAGCTCTTCCTCAATACCAAGTCCTCTGCATTTTACAACAGGAAAAGCCTGCAGGCGATGTGCTTTCCTAGAAAGCAGAAGGCTTTCTAACAACTGGAGCTTTCTAAAAACAGGATACATCCTTGAGAGATTGAGTTCCCTGCCTCTGGACAGGGTCCATCAGATGCTGATGACCAACTGGCTAGGACATCACAGAAGGGACTGCGACACTGGCAGAAGAAGGATTAGATGACTCCTAGGATCCCGTCCAGTTGAAGGATCTAAGAAAAATGGAGGGAATTATATAAATAACTTCAGGGAGGAAAAATATATATATTCTTGCCTCAAATCACCTAATCACTTCAGGGTGGAAAAAAAATGTAATTTTTTAAGATTGTCCCAATTTTCAGAAAAACACACCCACACACCCTTCATCTACTTTCACAAACCAACTATAAACAGTTGGAATTCCATTGTAACAGATACTATAGTAAGATTCAAAATTTTTGAAGGAACCTTCAGGCACAGGCTTTCTGTCCATGGTAACCCTCCAGGAAATAAGAAGCTAGGTAATAGCTTTGCAGTAGGAACATTTGAGGATGCACTACTTGCATTTGTTGAAATCGGCTGACTTGTTTATAGACAAAAAAGAAACTGAGCCAATCATCAGAGGCTTCTTGAAATCTACATGGACTACCACCAAGATGGACTTAACAACGCTGCGAACTTCAGAGATAACCAAAAAGGTTCCAACCAGCTGTACAGTGTGGCATAGACTGCCTGGTTACAAATGAATAAACATAATGCCCCACTGTCTGGTATCTGTGTCACAAGCTCACGGAGTACACTATACTCCTTTGCAGCATTTTGTGATTGTAATTACATAACCAATTATTCATTGTGTCACTAATATGTTTTCATAGTGGAAGTTCCAGAAAGGCAGGACTCCCACCATATCTTCAGTGCCTCCTACCTTTACACAGCAGATGGGGGGGGGGGTTTACTGAATAAAATACACAGTTACTACATTAGCATAAGTGAGGACATTTGAGAGTGTTGGGACAGATGAAGAGGTGAAGACATGAGAATGGTCACACGCTGGGTATGCAAACTGGTACAATTGCTGTAAGAATCTGATGCTTTCTAATGATATCAATGATAAGCATATGATATGACCTAGTAAGTCTACTTCCATGTATACATCCTAAAGAAACTGAGTTCATGTGCCCCAGAGTTATGTATTAAAATGTCCATAGCAGCATTGTTCATAGTTGACCAAAACTGGAAAGAACCAAATATCCATGAACACTAAAGTGGATTAAACTGTTGCACATTCACACAATACTCTACGCACTGATAATGAACACTCTAAAGCATCATGCAAAGCACAAATAAATATTACGAGGAATACTGAGCAAAGAAACCAAGAGACAAAAGGCAATGGGGGCAAAGGGATGCTGGGAGTGCGGCTCAGTGGTAGAGCACTTGCCTAGCATGCATGAAGTCCTGGGTTTAATCACCAGCACCACAAAAAGAAAAAGGTGGGACAAGGCCATTCATATAAACATCAACACAAGCTGAACTAGGTACTTAAGGGATGCTAAGGTAGGCAATGAGTTCTAGCAAGCATTCAAAGACAGAGAGACCAAACTACATACAAACTATACCAAAGAAAACAAAGAACTTATTTTATAAGGATATTGATACCAAAATAGATTGTACACTATGAGAAAGGAAAAGTTAAAATGAATCTCACTAATAAATACAACTTCAAAAATCCTTAAAAAAATGAGATCTCAAAAATCTGACAATGTATATAAAAGATAAAAACCCAAGTCTGGTTTATTATAAAAACACAAGAAGGGCCAACATCAAAAAATCTAGTAATGTAACTTACAAGCACTTTAGAAACCATCTGGCATCATCTAGTTAAATTGGAAGACACGCATGTTCTAATGCTCAGCAATTCCATGACCAAGGAGGCTACCCCAGAAACACTTTGCTCAGGTACCCCAGGAGACTTGTGTAAGAAGGTCTATAGCAGCACAGTTCTCCTAAAACTGATGAAACCTAATCCCTCAACGGATGGTACCTGGAAATGGGTTCTTTGGGTCATGAGAGAGAACCCTCATGACGAGATTGGTGCTCTTATAAAGAATGGACATAGAACTTACTTCCTCTCTCCCTGCCATGTGAGGACACAGCAAGGAGGAGAGCTAGCAGAGCCCTCACTAGAACCAGACCATGCTGGCGCTCTGATCTCATATTTCCCCATTCTGGATCTGTGAGAAAATAATTTTTTTGCTTCAGCCACACATTACAACACTGCCTCACAGCAGCCGGACCAGACTAAGACACAGGCCCTCAGCAGAATCTATTGAAAGTTCTGTCTCCCTCCCCCACAAAATACACAATCATACAGAATTTTTTAGATAACATCAAGAAATGCTTGGGGTTGGGGATTTAGCTCAGTGGCAGAGCGCTTGCCTAGCATGCGCAAGGCCCCGAGTTCGATCCTCAGCCCTGAAAAAAAAGAAGAAATGCTAAGACCCCTCATGAATGCATAGACTTTCTATGTTGCTAGTAGTGATAACAAATAACAAAAGCTGACATTTATTGTATATATGCTATGTGCCAAGCACAGTTCTAAGTGCTTTACAAGTACTGACTCATTTAATCCCCCCGGCAACCTATGAGACAGGCACTCTATCTCTCATATTAGAGAAAGAGATGAGGAAATAGAGAAGAGGATTAATTTGCACAGGGACCCATGGATGCCAAGTGTCAGAGCCAGTATACAAACTCAGGCAGCTTGAATCCAGATCTGGGCTTTTCTTAAACATCAATATATAAAGCCACTCACAAAGCTTAAATTAAACATAACAAGCTAATACGCCATTCTGTATCACGCTGTGTAGAACATGTTTTCAAATTCAATTAGCATTAAGTACCTATCATGTGCCAGACCCTTCCAAACATATAAGTTCACCCAAACCTCAAAACAGCTCTGTGAGTGACTTGCCTCAGCTGCCCCGCTTACTGTTGTAGAAATTTTCTATTTTGGAGAAATCGGACTTAATCTTCTGACTTCAAGTGCACTGAACCTCAGCTGATTCCCTTGAATCTGGGGCAATGGTCTGTTCCAAATCACACATAACCAAAATTGTTTTAAGATAGATGGTTATGGTCCAATTCAACAGTGTAATTTTTAGACCCTAAAATTTGTCCACAGTACAAAGCAATCCGGCATTTCAGCAGATCTGCCCCGTCACTGTGCCAGCCATCTGAGACATCCTGGATAGATCCATGCTTCCAAAAGCTTGCACTTCAGCTTCATATACATAAACAAGATTGTTGCTAGTGCTATTAGCATGCTGCACGCGTGTACATCACTGCCCCTCTAAATGTGAATAAGCAAGTTTCATGAGAGCACCTGAACACTTACAGTTTCACAGTTCAAGCATCGGGTTTCATTGGTGAGCGTTCCCTGAAAAATCTCATGGACCCAGGTGAGTTCTGGCTTATTATTCTCCGCAGGTTCATTCATGTTGCCATTTTTTAACTTCCCATTTTGTTTTTCCTGTTTCTTTTCTTCCTGCAGGATGTCCGCAATAGTGTTTAGCAAATAATTTAAAAACTCGTGAGCATCCTGCTGCATGTAGTTATCAAAGAGATCTGGAAAAGAGAAGGTCATTATTTCCATCCCTGGTTCTTGAAAAGCACACAGACTTGCATCGTTTTACACGCCATGCCTCCATCTTCATATTGAAAGGGTGGACAGGTATGGAATATAAATATATTCACCTCTACATGTGGCTTCAATGGGTAAGTTTCAAAAGTTCTGTTCTATTTTCTGCCACCACCAAGAACCAGCTTCTCCAGTCTCCCTACAGTCATGTACGGAACAAGTGAGCAAGATTTTAATTTATCCAGAGCAACTGGAGTCTTTTCCCAAAAAAGCGATATTAAACCCTGGACCAGCCAGGAAGCAGCTTAAATGTGATGCATAAGGAAGATGAGGAATATGCGTGAGCACGTTATCTACCTGACAGCGTTCAGAAACCAAATTACAAATGACTCCAGAAGCCGCCTGCCATTCCCTGCCATCAGGACAATTCATCAGGAGACGAATGCAGCTGTGAAACTCCACTATAGAGCATGTTCACAACTGGGTTGGGAGCTCTCTCCTTGAATTACTTTTATTCTAGTATGTATAAACCACAATGGCTTCAAAAGATAGCAGTCAAATTAAACCAGACTTTGTAAAATAAACATCTGATTAACTGTGCAAGTCTACAGGAGTAAAGCAGAATCTAGGACACTCACAAGTCGCCCTAACAAATAATTCCCCAGTCAGAAATAGCATCGGTGCAAAACTTCTGGAATACAGACCTCATTTCTACCATTGCCTCCCCTCAGAAAAAGCAACAGAAAAATCAGGTGACAGTAGCACATTTTTATCACATAGATATTGATTTGCTATCCTTCCAATTATCTCAGGCAAATAAAAATCAGAGGTATTATCTTTAAAGAGCAGAGCCTCTGATTAGGTAATATGCACCTACTTTATTACTTATGACTAGTTTATAAATCAATACTATTTATTCAATTACCACACCAGCCTATTTAATCCAATGTGTGTCCCACTCTGAAGGCTGTGGGCAATTTTCCTCTTACAAAGATCCTACCCAGAATGGAGCAAATTAAAAAAAAGAAAAAAGAAAAGAAAAAAAATTCTAAAATGGGATGCACCTAAAATTTTAAGCATATTTTCAATCCAATTTTGTGCTATGTACAATGGGTAGAGAAGAAGAAATATCTTTTTTTTTCAATAATACTTTGATGGATGACCAGACTTATTTTCCCTGTAAAGGTAGTTGACTTTTCATTCGGAGGATGCACAGAACTGTCAGTGTCCCTTACCCTAGAGCCTTAGTCCAGGATGCGCCACCTGACTCACCATTCTCTTTCCTCAGCCTTGAAATGAACTTCTTTGGTGGGATGACGCCGACCTTCTTCTTCTGTGTGGCAATGCTGTGGAAAAGGTCTGCCAGGCACGTCAACAGGTTTTCCTTCTTTTTTTGCTGGGCCTTGTATGCCAACACATTCTCACGGAATGGCCGGCAGAAATACAAGGCCTGGAGCACGGAGTTACAGTAGCAGGTGTTTCCAAACTGCCAAAGGACAAGAGGGGTGGCTCAAGTCACTGTCTGAGGAAAGCCAGCTCTGGAACAGGAGGAGAGAAGGAGAAGGCCAGAATCCATGAACCTCCTCCCTCCCAGGCTTCCCTGTACTGGAGCTCAGCTCACCACATCAGAAAACTGGTTAGCTCAACACCAGTGGCGACCTGATCACCAGGGAGAGGAACCAAAGTGTACACAAGTCCCCCCCATCCGTGGTTTGCTTTCCATGCTTTCAGTTACCTGCAGTCAATCACAGTCCAATGATATTAAATGGAAAACAACAGAAATAGGCGATTTGTAAGTTTTCAGTCATGAACCATTCTGAGCTGTGTGAAGAGACCTCAAGGTACCCTGCACCATCCTGCCCAATGTAACCATGTTGTATATTCCACCAGCCCATACATCACGAAGCAGCCATCACCTCAGTGACCAGATCCACTGTCACAGCATTGCAGTGCTTGTGTTCAAGTAAACTCTTATTCTACTTAATAATGGCCCCAAAGCCATTTTTAAGAAACAAGTAGTGATGCTGATATTTTTACTAAAATATATTGTTTTAATTTTCTGTTTTATTAGAATATTAGTTATTGTTATTGATCTTTTATTATGCCTAATTTATAAATTAAACTATCAGAGGTATGTATGTATTGAAAAAAAAAACATAGTACATGTCTGGTACTATCCATGGCTTCAGGCATCCACTGGGGGTCCTGGAACATACTCCCCACAGATAAGGCTAGACTACTACACAGAACTCTGCTGCTGCTCTAACCCATAAAAGCCTCTAAAATGATAAAAAGCACACTGCTTAGATAAAGAGTCTAACAAGACCTCTTGTGCTTAGAAAAAGAAGAAGCAAATCTACATCATATGCAGACCAAGAAAAGCAGCTGGTCAGATAAAGTACGCCACATTGCAACACTCAAAACTTCATGACAGGGAAACTAAACACCCACAACAAAAGTCAATGGAGGGTGCAGAACCACCGGCCAGCTGAACCAGCCCTAACTGAACAGAGTCCAGTGCTGCCCATCGCCTCAGACCATGACGCCTCACTCCAGGGCAACCGAGGCTCAAAGCTGGTCTCCTTAAGCCACCCTCCAGCTTCCCACCTCTCACCTTCTAAATTACCCTCCCTCTTGTTTCTTCCATGGTGGCAGCTGTCCCAGTACAGTATCACCCAAGTCCCAGTCTCCTACAATCAGATTAGGGCCCACACAGTAATGCTTTATACCTCTCAAAATCACGGACACTGAGCTTACATTACAGAGGGGACAGTTATCATATCTCACTGGGTTCCCAGTGACCAAGACCAGCTCTGCAGGAGAACGCGGTTGAGACTGTCACTGTAGAATTGCTCCTACACAGTGAAATGAACAGGGGAAAAGACCCTAAGGAAATTACAAGATCAACAGCACAGATCACGAACTGCTGCGGAAGAGTCGCCACAACAGACACCTTCCTGGAACCGGCTGTTGGCTCTTGTCGCCTACCCGGGAGCAGGACAAAGGCTCGGCCACACTTCTGTGACGTCTCCATGTGCACTGAGGTAGAACTTTTCCTATTTTTATATATTTTAATCTGCTTTGAAACAATTATGTAACAGAAGTCGAGCCTTTTACAGAGACCCTGGAACTGCCATAAATTACCATTTGAAGGATCATAAATGAAGCGAGTGACAAATACAGAGCACACAATTCTTCTGCGAACTAGGAAGGGGCCTTCCTAGTTCTTCTTTTCCCCACAGTCTTCATTTGTACGCTCCTTAGCCAGGGCACAATTCCCATGACTTGAAGAACCATCTTCATAGAGCTAAGCAAAGGCCTGGGCACAACAGCTAAAAAAATTGGTGTAAAATTAGAAGTCAGTGCTTCACCCACACAGTGCCCTATATTCCAGTGCCTTATTTATCCTTCCTCCTTCTATTCTTTTCTCTCTACTCGGTGTCTTACTTTTACCCAGACATTCTTCAATGCTTGGTTGGCCCTGATCCAGGGAACAACTTCTGGGAAGGAAAAGGAGTAAAAGTTTACCAAGTGTCCACGACCTGTCCCAACCTAACCTCAGGGTCTTACATAGAAACTAATCCATCCTTTTCCCAAGAGGGTAGAAAGCATTATGATACCCATTTTATAGATGGGGAAATGCAGGCTCAGAGAGGGCAAGCAACTTGTCCAGATCGCGCAGCTACTGAACAGTACAGGCACAATTCCAACACGGTTCTGTACTGCACTGGAACCAGTGCTCTTTCCACTATGTCCCAGGCTGCGTTAACTTGCAGAGAATATTTCCAGCTTCCCCTTCTACTGATCTGGGCACTGACAGTCTATGCACAGAGCAATTGTTCCAGAAAACCATGTGCTTATGAGTTAACACTTGATGTCACTTCCAACTTCCACTCCAGAGAGAAAGGATCTGGTGAGGAAGGAAGCTCATGAGGGGTGGGAACACTGCTGTACTACTCAGTTGTCAGCAACCTACCCAGGAAACAGAGCCTGGAAGCCTCGCCAGGCACATTAGGCTACTGCAGAGTACAAGGAAACGGAGGCCAAGCAACTCTGAGCAGCATGTGTTTGTTCTTCCCGTACAGCTGTCCCTGTTCCAGGTGGGTACCCTACCAAGTGACATTAGGAGCTAGTAACGCTGACAGAGCTCTGGCTATACTGATGCATACTGAAACAAAGCCTGCCCAGAGAGCTTGCCCCATGATAAAGGAGGACATGCAAAAGCAGATTTGGCTACAAAGATTAATGAGTGAAATCACTCTGAGGTGACGTGTGCAAAGGAAATCCCTCAAAGTACAGGGAAGGGGAGATGTGACTCTGACCCAATAATGTCATAAATTCCTTTTTCTGGGACAAAGAATTTAAACTTTCAAAAATAGATTGAAAAGCCCTCCCTCCAAAATTTGCCAATTGTACTAACTAAAGCACATTGACGATTATTTAAAAATTGGTAGCGATGAAGATGGCAGCAGAGTTGTATCAAATCCACTAAAACATTTGACAAAAATAGTACATTTTAAATACTTACATTGACCAATCCGAAGTAGTGTTCATTGATTGGAAACTGCTCTGGACCAATGTCTTTTTCCAGAGCAGAGGCATTGGTGCCCTAAAAGAAAAAATAACAAAAGCTCTGTTGCATGTGAAACAGACAAGAAAACAAGATACACTTAAGCCCTCTGCTACTGAGGCAGGCGTCTCCCCTGGTCCAGAAGGTGTTTGGGGCTGTCCGTGCTGAAAGAAACGGCGCCAGAAGAAGTCAATAGCTCTGGTAGGAATGTGAGCTCTAGTCTTCCTCTCACCTAACTTATTCCTCTCCTCAGCCCTGTGGGCCATCATCCTCCATTAGGAAAGGAGGTTTGAGATAGGTAAATGAGCAAACTATCACTAAGAACTTCTGAATAAAACAGCATGATCCAGACAGCTGCAGAGGCTTTAAAAACACGGCACAGAGAGATATACTACCACTTTCAAAGTCAATGCCTTCATTTTGATAAGGATTTACGTTGTACCCACTGAGCCAGACTCTGAGCTCAGTCTAGGCATTGATAAGAAAGTGGGGAACAAAACAGGTGGCGTGCCCGATTTCATGGAGCGTTCGTTTCAGTACATGAAGACAGCCTGGAACAGAAAGCGAGCAGGCTGGACGGTGTATTAGGGCTGCAACGCACTGGAGAAGAACACTGGCAAGTGCAATGGAGACGGGGACGACAGGGACTAGGGATGGAGGACAGGCACACAGGCAGCAGAAGGCGGACAGCCACACCTCTAAGGAAAGTGGTCAGGGAAGGCCTTACCTAGAAGGCAACGTGTCCAAAGAATACTGTGAACAGTGGAGAAACAATTTGAAACCTAACAGTTCTCAGATGCATCAAATTGGTAAGCCACAAGACACTCCAACACAGTAACAGGTTTTTATGATGCAGATGAAAAAAATCACTAAAAATTTTCAGTAAAGATACCTTCTGATCATAATTCAATGTAAATAATGTATATTAACTATACCCATAGCCATTTTTTCAAGAAAAATTAGAATATATGGCTTAGAGCCCAAGAGAAATGTCAAATATAAAAATATAACACATGGAGATAGATCTCATTAAATCTTTATGAAAAAAAAAGCAGTATGTTTAAGTCAGTGCATGAATCTTGCTAGTGGTTAAGGCTCAGACTGTGTCTGCTCTTTTCCACCCATCTTGGCGTTTTCCCATTTGTGGAGGGGACTGGAGGGCGAGGGTGAAGACTCGCGCTCTAAGGGGAGAGTCCCAGGGGGCAGCTGCTCTGGGACAGGATGCTGGAGCACACCATCAGCACAGCACAGCCAGACCAAGGAAGACAGTGAGCCACAGCGTCCCGGTGAAGCCTGGCTCTTCCCTGAGGCACAGCTTCCTCACCACCCCGCAGCAAGCTTGCCTGTTCTCCTGCCTAACACCAGGGTCTGCAAAGGTAAGAGGAGAAGCGGGTGAGGCCTGATCTTGGTGCTGCCTCTAGACCCTATGCCTTCCCCCTCTTGTCGAGAAATCCCCCTTTCTAAGGTCCACGCTTCCCGCCAACTCCCTCCTGTCCTTGTCTTGACCCACCTGTGATCCATCAAGGACCAGCCCAACTCACAGAGACACGCTCTGGATGGACCTCCCCACGTCGTACCTCGGACCTGGCCACCACTCTGACATCCTGTCTCCAGCTGCCACTGTCCACCAGAGCACAGCTCTGCACACCAGCCTCTCAAGAGTCCCATCACGGCCACACTCACACCTCCCGGACTCCTCTACTTTCTTATTTAGCTTAGTCTATGAGTGAGGGTTTCAACTGCCCTTCTAAAGCCCCCTTGCCCTACCCTTTGACCACCCCACCCAGCTGAAAACCAACCCAGTATAAATCAAATTATCCACCTCCTCTAAATACACGCCCAGACAAAAATGTGACATGAGAGGGGAATAAGTCAAAATACTGGAAGGCACTGAATCTCTGTGGTCATCAACGCACCCCATACTCCGCTGCTGCTCTCGGGCATTCACTCTCCACGCCACAATGACTATTTCCAACTTCCCCCAAACTCCTCAGAACTGCGGCATCCCCTTTGCCCCTCTCTTTAAAAACACATATTTTTTAAAACTAGCAGATAGGGACCCCCTTACTTGCTACTCACAGACCCACATACCTCTTGTTCATGATGGCGATGTCGCTCTTGCCCAAGGATCTCTCCTATTTGTTTAGACAAACCGCATCAGAATTCCAACACCCTTCAGAAACCCACAGCGCTCCCCCATTGCTCTCCCCCATTAGCACCTCATTCTCACTTCCCTTTCAGCACCCAACCTCTTTAAACACCCGTCCCTTCTGAAGCATATATAGAAGAACCAGAGGATTGCTAAGACCTGTGAGGTGGAGAGACCTGGCGGGTGGTAAAATCCTGCTGTTGGAGCTGAGTGATGGGTGTGGGGGAGGTCACCACTCTACTGTTTATACTTTCACAGTACAGCCATGCATCACTTAATCATGGGGACACATTCTGAGAAATGCAGCAGTAGGCAATTTCCTCATACACTCCATGGTGATGGTACCGCCTCCTGAACACCTGGACCCTGTGGTATATATACCTGGAACCACCTCCTGCTTCTAGGGCCATGAGGAACATGTGAAAGTCAATCAAGCACAAGAGAAAATGGTGCACTCCAGTGACACAGTAAGGAGCTGGGAAGGTGGCTTGCCTAGCATGCATGAGGCCCTGAGTTCCATCCCCAGCATGGAGACAAAGAGGAGGAGAGAGAGAGAAGGGAGAGAGAGTAAACATGAGGCCTCTGAGGCTGCTGCTCTTGTAACACAGCACACTGTTTTACAGCCAACTTTATTTATTATGTATAAATGGGAATACACTTTAAAATAATGATAAAAAATAGAGTGTGGTAAATACAAATATAGGGTCTGGTGGCACATGCCTGTAATCCCAGCAACTTGGGAGGCTGAGGCAGAAGGATCACAAGTTCAAAGTCAGCCTCAGCAACCAAGGGAGTCCCTGAGCAACTTAGCCAGGCCCTGTCTCAAGATAAAAAAGAAAAGAAAAAAAAGGTCTGGGGATGTGACTCAATGGTTAAGCACCCCTGGATTCAATCCTGGTACCAAAAAATTAGTGCAGTGAATACATAAACCAGTAATGTAGTTGTTTATTTTTAATTACTGCTATTATTATATCAAGTATTTCTTACTGTATATAGCCGAAAGTGCTATACATTCGTATGATTGACAGTGTTTGTTTATATCTGCACTACCACAAACATGAGTGTATGTCATGCCATCCCATTATAACAACTACCCCATCACCAGGTGGTAGGACTTTCTCAGCTCTACTATAGTCTTATGGGACCACTCTCACATGAAGTCCAGCGTTAACCAAAACAGTCTGGCAGTACACAGCAGTGCAACCCTGGCTGCACTCTACCTGTCCATCACAGTGCCCTAGGGATTCAATCTACCACCGCTGGACCAAGATACCAGGTTCTCTCATCTGAATTACAACCACCTTGCTCCCCTCTAACTCCACTGTCAATACTGCGGCAAAAGAGCTTTTTTTAAATGCAAATCTGCTTTGGAATTCTCCAGAGTCTCTCACTACTGTCACCACCTCATCTTGCCGCTCATTTTGCTGTATACTTTGGGGGATTTTGTTTGTTTCTTCTTCTCCATGTCTCCCTACCTCAGCTACCTCTAGTTCCTTCCTGCACATCATCTGAGTGTCCCTTCCCAAACCTGGTTTAAAGACCACCTCCTGAAGGAATTCCTCACAGACCACCCCTACCTGGTCAGTCTCTCTGGTACAAACAGAACAATGCTCCTCTCTACAGACATCCACATCCCAAACCCAGAATCTATGACAATGCTGCCTTACACAGCAATAGGGACTTTGCAGATATGATTAAGGATCTTGAGGTGTGAATGTTATTCAGGATTCTTCAGACAGACCCAAGATGAACACAAGTGTCCTTGAGGGAGGGAGGCAGGAGGAGATGAGGAGCCAGTGAGGAGAGGTAACAGTGGAATCAGAGGTCAGAGACTGAAGATGCTACAGTGCTGGCCTTAGAGATGGAAGAAGGGGCCAGGAGCCAAGGAATGAAGGCAGCCTGGCAAAACTGGAAAAGAAAAGGGAATGGATTCTCCCTAGAGCCTCAGGAAGGTGCATCACCCTGCCATATGCTGATTTTACAACTTCTGACCTCCAAAGCTATAAGAAAACCAAGCTGTATATTTTTAAGCTACTAAATTTAATCTTTTCACAGTAAAAACAGAAAATTAGTTCGCCACCTTCCCAACTTCTATTCCTTTTTCACAGCATCCTGTGCATCTCCCTTACATATTCCAATTGTTATTTATATAATCATTAACATCTGTCCTGCTAAGCTACATACCACATAGTGGCAAAGGCCATCAGTGACCTGCCCAATACTGCAATCTTGGTGACAAGCACATAGTAGGCCCACTATGTGCAGGTTGAAAGAGCTGTTGGATTAATGCACAGATGGGGATAGTTAGGGCTGAGCAGCTACTATGTGCATGGTAATATGGTGCACATGTGTGTGTCCCCCTAGGTACCAGTCAATGAGACAGCAGTGGTACCCTCTATCACTTCCTCATTCTCCAATCTCTTTCGTAGACACAATCCAGGAACTGGTTTCCAGGATACAGAACATCACTGATATTGACATTCAGAACCAAACCCTTGCCTCACATGCTAGTATTCTTCTTCAGCAAAACAAATCTTTATGCATCTTCCACAGATCTGGAACTCAGATGATTAAATGACAGGATGGGACTACCTCATGAGATGATGATGATGATGATGATGGCGAGTGCTCACTGATGAATTAGGCAGTACCACCCAATTTTAAATGACTATGTCCTTTACTCTGCGACTCTAATTTACTCCACATCTACACTCACACAGGTGGGAAGAGATACAGAGACTGTAACAAAGACGCAAATGTTAAGTGTGGCTTGAACAAGATGGGTATTTGTTTCCTACATGCAACTGTTTAAGAGAATGTGGTGCTGGAGACTCAGGCTCCTCTTATCTTGTTGCTCTGTCATCGTCCAGAATCAGCTTCCAGCTTTGGAAGCAAGATGGCTACCCCAGCTCCTACCATCAAATAGCCACTGCCAGGTGCGGGCAGAAAAGAGAGAGGAATTACTCCTTCCTTTCTAAGGATGTTCCTAGACGCCGCACACACTACCTCTGCTCCAAACTCACTGGCCAGAATCGAATCCAGTCACATGGCCATACCTAGGAGCAATGGAGCCTGGCAAAGGTGGACTTCACCCGAGCACCTAGGACCAGTTAAAATTTCTCTTACACTAGAAATTAAAAACGGGGAGTGAGGGGACAACCAGCAGTCAACGTCTCACACAGTCCTTGCAGTAAGGCCTATAGCAGAAAAAATGAGAAGTAACTTGAACTGGTTAAATATTATAGTAATTCATGGATGGAATCCATATAGGTATTGGAAAAGCTGAGTTGCTCTCTAGGTTCTGCTAGGAAAACCTGTCCAAGACACAGTGATAGACATGTAACAATGTGTATGGGACAGTTCTGGAAATGTCATTCATGCAGTCAACAGGGCTTTGTGCCCAGTACTATTCTATACGTAAAGAACACCAGAGAACGCAGCAGACCAGACCACAGCATTCAACACCCACATTTTGGTGCCACTTCCCCAAAGAATACTTGAGAAATTGTTATTTTGTTTGTGATTTGTGTGTGTGTTCTTTTTGTTGTTGTTTTGCTTGTTTTTGGAGACAGAGTCTTGTGATGTTTCCTAAGCAGCCTCAAAACTTGAAACTCCTAAGGTCAAGTGATCCTCCTGCTTCAGCCTCTGGAGTAGGTGGGACTGCAGGTGTGTGCCGCCTTGACAGGCTAACACCTGAGAAAGTCTTACCAATGGTCATCAGTGTCAGGGGGTGGGGCTGGGAGATGAGCAGGTTATGAAGGGGCTGCTCCTTTTATCTTCTCAACTCTCTAAACTTTTCACTGTGCACATGTATTATGTTCGCATTAACTTTTCTGTATTTAGTAAACTAGAGCCCTGTACACCAGTACCTAAGCCCCACGGCACATGTCTCAGAGTTGCATCTGCCCTTTTGTTTCTTGCCAGTATTTATTTGCCTTTGACTTCAGCTACTTCGCCTCTCTTTGGAATTAGTTTCCTGGCTGACAGGTCAAGTGGCTGATATCTAGCCTGCCTATTTCAAAGGGTAGCAGAGGGAATGAAGTAAAACTGGGAATATTATCACACTGTATATAAATTGCAAAGTGCATTGCGAGCCCAAGAGCCACACTCCTATTGCTAGCAGTTAGTCCCATAGCACATAAGGCAAATGAGAGGCACTGAAAAATAATTGTTGTATGACCAGATGCTGAACAAAGAACACACCTACAGGGGTAAATCACAGGGTCTGGAATTATAAGAAGCAAAGTTCTTATTTCCATCAGTGGAAAAAAAAGTGGTAACCTTTGAAAAACAATTGCAGCCAACTTTATTAAAAATAGAATCTGAGCTGGGACAAGTTCCAGCAAGAAGACCATAATGTTAGCTTTTCAAAGCACCTCTGAAAGCGAGTCTATGACTGCCAAGGGCGCTACCAACACACAAAAGAAACAACAACAACAAAGACCCAGGAAGGGTGAGTCATAATGCACAGGGTGGTGGGGACACAAAGCAATTTCTTCCTACAACAATTTTTAAAAGCAACTTATAAGGAAAACAAGTTAGAATTTCTTCCTTGGGGAGCAAAATGGAGAGAGAATCTTGCCCAGGAGAAGGAAATCATGGGCTCAATGGCATGACAGGTTCTGTGAAAACACTGCCACAAACCAGCAGAGCCCACAGCAGCACACAGACGCCAGGGAGAGCCCTGGAGATCAGCTGGGGCACCTCGCAGGGGAAGGGACCTAGGACCAGAGGTAAACCAGCTGCCAAGACCTCCCCAAGGCAGCTCATGCATCTGCCTCCCAGGGCACTAACACTGTTTCACGTTTACACTAAGTAGACAGGGACCCAAGAAAGGCCAAAGACAGCACGTAAGGAGTAAGCACGCAGGTCTTTTGCTACATGACATGAATCAAAACAGATGACAAGCAGTGAAAGCTACTACTAAAACCACATGTTTGGTTTAGGTTCAAAAAACTACTTATCAGGGGCTGGAGCGGTTGCTCAGTGGTTAAGGTGCTTGCCTGGCAAGCGCAAGGACATGAGTTCAAACCCCAGCACCATGTACACAATGAAGTCTCTGAGCAATGAAAGCCACATGAAAAACTAAATAAAATTGATTCTTTAAAAAAAAAAAAAACTACTTATCAATTACATTTTTTTTTTTTGAGAGAGAGAGAAAGAGAAAGAGAGAATCAACTTTATTTAGTTTTTCATTTAGCTTTTGTGGACACTTAGTTGTACATGTGGTGCTGGGGTTCAAACCCAGGTTCTGATGCATGCCAGGCAAGGGCTCCAACCACTGAGCCACCGCTCTAGCCCCTCAATTACATTTTCAAAGTGCAATAAGATAGGGCTGTAGCGGTGGCTCAGCTGTTCCGGCACTTGCCTGGTATGCACAGGGATGCAGATTAGAACCCCTGCACCACATACACAACAGAAGTGTCAGAGCAAAAAAGCCAAATGCAAAACTAAATAAAATTGATTCTCTTTCTCTTTCTCTCTCTCTCTCTCTCTCTCTTTCTCCACTGCCCCTCTCTTTCTTAAAAAAAAATAAAATACTTTTAAAAAGTACAATAAATAAAGGACTAGTTTGCCAAAGGACTGGTATTCCTGGACTTCTCATGGTAAAGGTCTCTCCACAGCTCCATGGATACTGTGAAGCAAAACAGAAGTGATACAACCCAAGGTGTCAGGATGAGTCAGGAGCCACCTGCCAGGGTTCAAGGATGGGAAGGAGGGATCAGGGACCTAGTGCTGTAGATGTAATAACAACAACAGATGCCTTGTAAACAGCAGGTACTGTGTCCCATCACTGTTCTAAGGACTTACTGCATCTTTTCCTCATGTCAGTCCTCACACCAGTCCTCTGAGGTGCGCGCTATTGTTGTTCCTATTTTAAAGCTAAGAACAGTCGTAGGAGGGTGGGCAGCCTTGTTCTAGCTTACAAGCTAATAAGTAGTGGAACCATGCTTAACTCCCCCAGTCTGGATCCACAGTGTGTCCCCAACCACTACACAACACTGCCTCTCAAGGTCGTAAGCATCTCTGCGTTCAAAGGGCAGAGGGGCCGCAAAACAAAAGTGTTGCAGTGTCATACAACAGCACCCCTACTTTGGAGACACCCACTAAAACATTCTAGAATGAGAACAGCAAGTCCTCTTCTCTAACATCTCTACGGAACGCAACCTAAAGGAATCATGCAACTGAGGCTGGGAATATAGGGGAGACATGAGCTGCCGTTGAGATGTTTTCTCATAATCGTTTCGAAGGCTCTGAGTTTTTATCTAGCCAAACAAGAAAACAATGTTAGTTTTAAGAGGCAAAAAAGAAAACAGTGTTAAAAAGCAAAAATAAATTCTAAAACCATTCTGCACTTCACAGTGGAATAAGGAGCCGTCTTGATTCCCTAACCTCCAAGTCCTTGTATAGATACTAAGGAAACAAAAATAAGGGGACACAGAGAGCGGGAGAAATTACTCTAAGAATGCAGAACAAAATACGCTACCGTATCAACATAGTTCATCTTTCAGCATTGGGATCGCTGGGGGACGGAGGGCAGAGGAAAAAGCAGCAGCGTAAGTTATGCAGAGGGGGCAGGCACTGCTTCTTGCTCTGGCTGTTTTGTTGTTCATGGTGTTTTTTTGTTGTTTGCTTGTTTTTGTTTTGCTTTGCTTTGCTTTTAATCCAAAGAGAGCTACACAGTATCTGTCATGTCTTCAAAGACAGAAATGAAGATTATGATGCTGGTCTCTTGGCTCAAGCTATCTAGGCCAGGGCTCCAGCCCCCCGGGAGCTGTCCCCTCTGTCTGGAGCACTTTCAGTCTCCAGCTGCCTCTTCCTGGCCGTGTGGCTTCGGTGTCACTTCTTCCCTGACCCTTCCCTCTCACAGAATGCTGCCTGCTCCTTCACAGCACTTATCACAATTGGAAACAGCGTAATTGCTTGTGATTATTTAACATCTGCCTTCTCACTAGACCACACTTCTGCAAATTACAGCCCACAGGTCCAATCTGACCTGCTGTTTTTGGACATCAAGTTTCACTGGAACACGGCCACGATCATTCATTTACCACTGCAACTACTTTCACAATACAACAGAAGAGTGGCGTAGCTGTGACGGAGATGTTACGGCCCACAAAACCTAAATTGTTTACTGTCTAGCCTTCACACTACACCATGAGCCCTGATAGAGCAACCATGTCTGATTCAATTACCAGCACCTCATAAGCACCTTGCCTGTGAAAGGAACTTGATAAAGCCACTAACTGAATAAACTCGGGAAGCGGAAACAGAGGTAGCACATGCCACTCACTCACCATTCAGACAACTTCGCATCTACAGATCCATTTAATCCCACTAACCCAAGGCAGATTACTCAGTCTCCCCATTCTACATATGAAAGAATGGAGGGAAACTGCAGAGCTCACCCAGTCACTTAAGGCACAACAGGATTCAAAACCAGGTCACTCAGTTCCAGCATCTGAGCTCTCAAGCACAAGTCGGGAGAGAAGATCACTTCATTCACAACTTTAATAATTCCTTACCTGCAGGTGCAGGGACTGGGCAGAGAGCCAGGACTGTTTCTGAGCACTTACCCTTTGGCTACTGGCTGCCACATGTTACCTAACCACCTGGCGTGGTTATGGATGTCCGTCCTGCTGAGTTAGCAGACAGGTCACCTCGGAGCCCCTGTTCTACAGAGCAACCCTGTACATAACCCACCCTGCCAGACAGGTCACTGATGTGGACTCCCTATCCCCACTCCACAGGGGAGGGAAAGGGGGTCAATGGAAGTAAGTAACTTGCCCGAGTCCAGTGTTAGCATGAGGCAGAGGTCAGTGGTGACCATCATGCTACAACCCCAATTCCTGGCTGAACGGCCATTCTTCCCAGGGGTTCGACAGGAGGCCAGTTGTCTACAAGATGGTAAAGGGCACTTCATTCTGCACTGTGACAACACACATGTCCACCCTTTCTCTGATGCTGGATGGGGAAAAAACAACTCAGGAAAAAACCTCAATATGACTTGATTTAATAATTGTAACATAGAAGCGGAATGCCTACTACTGAAGAAGGCTGACCCAAGGATACTGTGGGCTTAATGGCCAGGCGCCATTAAAGGAAGGAACAGTATGGACATGCTACAGGCTTGGGCTGGTGAAACCACTCTCACACATTTAGAGATGGCACCATGAAGTCTTCGCAGAGGTCAGCTTTGACTTAAAAACAGAATGAAGACTTACTCCACTGGGCCCATGTCTGGTTTGTTTCTTTCTTTATTTATTTTTTTCCCTGGTACTAGGGATTGAATCCAGGGGTTCTCAACCACTGAACCACATCCCTCACGCTTTTTTTTTTTTTTAATTTGTTTGACATAGTTTTACATATTGGAGGGAATCATTGTTACATATTCATGCATACATAGATATTGACAAAGTAAATTAAGCCCAATCCTAGTCTGAGGTCTCCCCATCTTCACCCATTCCCCAATCTCATGTCTCCTCTGTAATACCCACATGCTATAGATAGGTTTATTTTTTATTTTAATATAGGGCCTGGCTAAGTTGCTAGGGCTGGACTTAAATTTGCAATCTTTCTGCCCCAGCCTCTCTCGAGTTGCTGGGATTACAGACCTATGCCACTGTGCCCAGCTACCATATCTGTTTTCTAGCTGAGCGTGGAGAGGAGTAAAGGGTCACCCTCAATCATAGAACTCAATAAGCTCAGCCAGGTGTGGTGGTGCCCATCTATAATCCCAGGGCTCAGGAAGCTATGGCAAGGCAAT
The DNA here is from genome assembly GCA_004027875.1 of Aplodontia rufa. Lineage (NCBI taxonomy): Eukaryota > Metazoa > Chordata > Mammalia > Rodentia > Aplodontiidae > Aplodontia > Aplodontia rufa. The sequence goes on from PVKS010017832.1 coordinate 26,912, forward strand.
GGCAAGTTCAAGGCCAGCCTCAGCAACTTAGTGAGACCCTATCTCAAAATAAATAACAAAATCAGGCTAGGGATGTGGCTCAGTGGTTAAGTGCCCCTGGGTTCAATCCCTGGTACCTAAATAAATAAATAAATAAAAGAACTCAGTGAGTTAGAAGAAAGAACTTCACTCCTTGCCCAATGTTCTACAAAGTTACCAAGATGCCTCCTCGATGAGAACATCCCTTAAGCTCCTACCCAGAGGTTCTCCTCCCTTCACTTTCCAGAAAGGCCATGTTGGGGGGCATGGGATCCTGACCAAGCCGGTCAGAGACCAGCTCTGTACTTTTTCCTGTGGAGTGATTTCACCCTTCTGTCTCTCCACCCTCCCCCATCCAAGCTCAAGGTCTTCATCAGTGAAAACCCCAACCTCAGCTCCATTTCCTCACAGTGCGGGGGGAGCTGACAGACTCACTGTGCTTGATGGCACCCCTGCCCTTGGGAGCCATGCCCATCTGGATCAGTAACAAAATCTCACGTAACAAAAACATCCTGTAATGTACTGACTGTGAAATGGAAATATAAACTCCCATGCTATCTCCTCCTGCCCATATAGGGTGGCAATGGGAGAAGAAAAAAAAAGAGCAGAGTCCTTCACAAGAATGCTACTCAAAGCACTAACTGCCTGGAGCCAAGAAACTGCAAATGTACATAATGAGCAGACAGAGCAAATTTGTATCTGTCAGGCTTAGTAATAAAAAATTGAGGTTTGTATTTTATTTATCTTTGAATTTTTTAATTCCACTTCGCTACTGGATCCTTTTTTATTGTACTTTACAAAAGTACTGGTCCTTCCCTACAGACTCTGAAAATAAATGCCCATAGCAAAACACTTAAATGATGTTGAGTTTCTTCTCTTAAGCATATGATAGATGCTCAAGCTCACTTCTGATATGAGAAATACAAGCTGAAAATACTCCAAGACATCATTTTTCCCACAACTGGCAAAGATCAAAAGGTTTCTGGATGGGCCTGCGTTGGCAAGACTGTGGCGACTGCACTGAACATACCATTGGTGGAAGGCTATCTGGCAAAAACCCTTAAAGTCACAAACGCCAATCTATTTCTAGGAAGTCAGTGAACACATACACTCCCACATCTGCAGCAAGACACACAAAGTTGTTCCTGGAAGCCTTTTTTGAAATAACCAAAGACTAGAAAACTAACTAAGCGTCCCTGTAGTCTGGGAGGGCCTGGTCAAGTAAATTTGATACACTCAAGCAACTTAGTATCCTACAGCCATTTAAAAAAAGGATATGGATGCTCTGCTCTTCACGGGCTCACCTCCAAGAAACAAAAACAACGGTCAAATGAGGACAGATTCATATATACTATATACGCTACTTGTATTTTCAAAAACTAGGGGAAAATATAAACATGTTTGCTTGTATATGCATAAGATCTCTCTAATTGGAAGCATAAGACACTGTAAATATTGATAGATGCCAGAGAGAAGAAGAATTAGATGGTGGGGCCTGGTGCAGTGGCGCATGTCTGTAATCCCAGCAGCTCAGGAGGCTGAGATAGAAGGATCGCAAGTTCAAAGCCAGCCTCAGCAACTTAGTAGGGCACTAAGCAACTCAGTGTCTCAAAATAAAAAAAAAATAATGGGATGTTGCTCAGTGGTTAAGCATCCCTGGGTTCAATCCCTGGTACAATAAAAATAATAAATAAATAAATAATAGTGGGTCTAATTTCAACACGTTTCTGCACATTTTGAAATTTCTGCCATGTAAATACATATTACCTATTCATCAAAAATTGTATTTAAAAAACTTAAAAAAGAAAGAAACTGAGTTTGTACTCCATGTATTTCTCAGGAATATTTAAGCTTACCAAATAACACAACGGGAAATAGTACATACAAGCTTTTAGATGACTCAATATCGTTTACCACACACCATGGGCCCTCACCAATGGGTAAAGAAAAACATATCTCGACTAATGATTATGAAGGCTCAGTTACACACCGTCTACACTGTGTCTTCCAACAAAATTTAGGCCGAAAATCACAGCTTCTTCCTTTTTTGTCCTCCTCTGGTCCTCCTTGATTGGGGGTCTTCATGTCTCACCACCGCTCCCCAGCAGGAATAGTTCTCAATTCACAGGTCCAGAGAGGCCTGGGTGACCTAGAAAGCCACTGGAGCCAGGGACTTCCAGTGCCTAGCTCACTACACTGCTTGGACCCTTCAGCTAATGCAGAAAGTTGGTCGGAGCTCAAAGCAAGCAGTAATAAAATGTCTAGACCTCAAACTGAGCACTAGACATATCCAATTACATTTAAGCCCCACAACAACCCAGGGAGGAAAGTTTTTTTGTCACCCACATGTGAGGATGAGAAGGGAGTCTGTCAGTGGAAACCCAACCAGCCCCCCACCCACCTGCTAACCTGTCTCCTGAGGATGTTCTCCAACCAGACTGGTATTCTGCAATGTAGCTTAAAGAACAGTGGTTCTCAAACAGCCCGTTATCTGAACCACCATGAAGAACCTCTCACCTGAGTGAACATCTCACAAACTATGGACCCTGAATCCTGGGGGGAAGGAAGATAATCTTTTTTTTTTAAATCAACTTTACTTATTCATCTGGCCTTTGTTTCTCTGACACTTAGTCGTATATGTGGTGCTGGGGTTTGAACCCGGGTCCTCCTGCATGCCAGACAAGCTTTCCAACCACTGAGCCACCTCTCCAAGAAAGATAATCAAGTGGCATGTGGATGAACACTTTTAACTTTAGCACTTATGTTTTTGGTATGTACCAGAAAAGCACAACTCTAGCTCATCAAATCCATTATCTTGTAGTTTTAGCATAGATGGAGATCAAATTAAAAACAATGTAAACAGATTTAAGGACAAGTACTAAATAAATTCAGGTGAAACATACAATGAAAACCATGAATCAAAAAAAAAAAAAGCCTGACATTTGAGAGCATTTGAGCACTGACCTAAGGAATTGGATCCACCCTATGTTCTTTCTCTAGAGAAACAGAGAACCTGTGAAAAATAGGTACCCCCAGCATACAATACAACTAGTTCTAAATGTCACTATTTCTTTTACTTACAATAAAACGTACCACACTATGTTGCCCAGGCTGGCCTCAAACAAACACCTGGGCTCAGGCAAACCTGACTCAGCCTCCCAAGTAGGTTGGACTATTGGCACACACCACCTCACCTGGCTTTAATTGATTTGTTCTCTCTTCTCCACACCACATTGCCTCTCTCAGATCAATGAGTCAGGTCTCCAGTTACCTGAAAACTTGCATTCATATGACAGTGTCGTATGGTGGATTATTAGGGTATTCTCAGCTCTAGTTTGCCCTGAATAGTTTGGATTATATCTAACACCTTGTAGTTATTTTGAACATGCCCTTTTCACTATGTCTGACTCGGGGAATAAATTAGACTATCTCCCTAGGATCCTGCTACAGTGTAGAACTGATGAGAGAGCCATGGGCCTCTCTAGCCCTACTTTTCTAATACCATGGAAGCAGCAAGAAGGAACCCCACCCACCTACCTGCTCAGCTCTGCAGGTAGACCAAAGTAAGTGGCAGACTTTTGCTTCTGTTTCCCCAAATGCAGATAAAGTGCCCCACTAAATGCAGATAGCAGGTCAAAATGAGATTTCCTTGGATCCTGCAACGCTAACAACTCTGTGCTTTTAGCAAACTGAAGGAAAACATTAATCCACTGCAAGAGTGAGAATAATTTTAAGTAACAGGTACGATGGCCTCGCAGCTCATGGACAGCTTCCGTGGGCAGGGGCTCTTTTGATGCTCAAAAACCAGCTGTGAGGAAGGTACTTTATTGTTTGCTTTTGTTGTAAAGTGATAAGGAAGTGAGTTCTGAGATTTACCAAGCAGGATTCCAAATTCCAAACTCCTCCACTTTACAACTATACAGAAGCCCCATAGCTTGCTGCTCGAATGTGCTCCCCAAATCTGCAGCATGCCCTTCACCAGAGAGGTGGGCAGAAATGCCAGATGTCAGCCCCATCCCAAACCTCCTGGATCAGAATACCCAATTGCACAAGATCTTCAAGGAACTCTTATGCACAATATAGCTGGAAGAGCCCTGTTTTACCCCAGGCAATTTTTCCGTTACACCAGGTCACATCTCGTTATCCACCTATCAGTAATTATTTATTGAGCATCTACCATATATGTGCTAGGTACCATGATGATAGCTGGAAAACCTACCATGAACAAAACAAATACAGCTCCTGCCCTTATGGAATTGCCTGTCATGTACAGAGATTTCTCAACCTGGGGTGCTCATCACAATCAACTGTGGCACTAACACACACACACATACACACACACACTCAAGTGCTTAAAACCTACTCCAAACTACCTATATCCACATATAGTCAGAAACTATGAGGCTGGGGCCCTTTAGATACTGCATATCAGATAAGCCCCCACTGGTAGAACCACTTTGTACAGTAAACTGAAAATAATCTAGTATATTTTATATATATATATATATATTTCACTTCCCATTGGTATAACAAAATACCCAGGGCTGGGTTTTATATCTAAAAGTTTTTTTAAAAAATCAACAAAATAAAATATGGCTAAATTTTAATATGTTAAATCTGAAGTATATTTCGCTATATAACACATATTTCACACTTTTTCCATACTTTGTTGATATTTTATGATTCAATTATTTTTAAGTTTCTTTTAAAAGTGTCACAGGTGATGTGATATATAGCCAGAGCTCTGAATCTCTGTCCTACAAACATAAATAAAACCTTGCTATTTCATATTTAGAAATAAATCTCCAGGATAGCCTATATTTATAGCTCTTTAAATTAAATTACTACCTTAAATAATTTTACATTGATTCTTTAAAAAAAAACTTTCACATGGCAGGTAGTTTCTATAAGCAATGCTTTTTAAGAGGCCAAGACAAACAAGAAAAACAGTATTTCTCAAAGTGTGGTCCCCTGTGACAGTGTGTGTGGAGGAAGTGGGATGCAGAATGGAATAGTTATTTCAGATTCCAGGATCCCACCTTAGACCTACTTAATCAAAATCTCTAGGGACAGAATCCCAAAGTCTGAACTTTTAATAGGAGAATGCAAATGCAAATTCTCTAGAACACCAAGAATCACTAAACCTGCATTTGTGTGTGTGCATGTGTGTATGTGTGTGCATTTGTGTGCATGTGTGTATGTGTGTGTGCATTTGTGTGTGTGCATGTGTGTGTGCATTTGTATGTGTGCATGTGTGTGCATGCACAGGTGTGTATGTGTGTGCATGTTTGTGTGTGTGTGCATGTGTGTGTGCATGTGTGCATATTTGTGTGTGTGTGCATGTGTGTGTGCATGTGTGCATGTGTGCGTGTGTGTGTGTGTGTGTGTGTGGCTAAGGATTGAACACAGAGCTTCATGCATGCTAGGCAAGCGGTCTACCACTGAGCCACATCCCCAGCCCAGTATAACACATTTTTAAAGCTGCTGTAAACCATACTTTTAAAACCACATGTTTCTGCATTCAGTAAGGTAACATTCACCATATTCTGACAATTAAAGTACAGGGAATATTTTCAAAATACTAAAAACAGCAACTCCACCAGGACCGTCACACAAATCCTGATAAAAACTGGTTTCCTGCACAGTGTACTTAATCTAAAGGACAAAGAAATGTATTTTAGGAAGAAGAGTATACGTGGCCTTTCCAAAAGAACTTCAAAAAGTAGCTGGGTAAACAGGAAAATTCCACAAGTCACGCCTTGCTGCTGTGCTCAATGGAAGAGGCCCCTGACACAATTTTCACCAAAGCCAATTTCAATCAAAGCAACGTGGTCTGAGCGAGGCCTGGCTAACGCAAGAACGTACCCCAAAGTGACCCTGAACACTCGGGACACTGTCTGCCATGCCTTTGCTACAAGTTTTCAACCCTCAGGTTGATGGGCCTATCCCTGGGTTTTCCTTCGACCTCCACCTTCTTACTCTTCCCTGCCTCTCCTGCCTTGCACTTTGGTCTCCCTGCTCTTCCTCTTCGTTGTACCACTGCGTGTTTTCAAACAAAACCAACACTGCAATCCTGACTCCAAGCGCTGGAAAACTGCTCTTTAGCCCCTGGGTTAAAAACAACCTAGCACAATAAACACATGAAAAGCTGCTCAACCTCACTAGGAAACAAGAAAGTGCAGTTTAAATCCCAAAGATGCAATTTCACACCCATCAGATTGGCAAAATGCCACCCTCTAACAATATCAAGTGTCTGAGTACAAAGGACGACCGGAACCCTCCAAACACTGCAGGTTGAAATCCAAATTGGTCCAACTGCTGTGGAGAGCAACATATTAACATAGAAGATGCCCACTTCCTTTGACCCAGCAATTCCCTCCTGGGTATACACCACAGAGAAATTTTAAACATTCACACAGAGAGAATGAGTTCATAACCATTCACAACACTAAAACAGCACAAATGAAAACATGGATGCCTGAGTGATTATCAACCTTAAAATGAACATACCGTAGCACATTCATATGAAGAAATATCATACAGCAGTTAAAATAAACTATAATCAGGCTGTGTCTTAATGGATAAATCTCAAAATCATGACTTAATAAAAACAAACCGAGAAGATTAGTTCAGTATTAAAGGCCATACACAAGGAAACAATACTGTATCTGATTTACAAATACAACACAGGATAAACACCAAATTCATAATAGTGGTCACTCTGGAAGAAAGGCAATGAAATGGGGAAGGGCTCACAGGTTTTAACGATACTTGTAATATTTTATTTCTTCCATGGGTGGGGAATATACAGGTGTCCACCCTATTAATCTACATACTCTACTACAGACCTAAAATCCACTTCCACCCAGAAAAGGTGTCTCCCATCTGAACTACCTTAAAGCATTCAAAGGTTCTGGGAGTGGTACCAGGACTCCACAGGGGGGAGTAATATTGGACCCATGTGGGAAGTGAAGCTTTGGGAACCAACAGGATGCCCCTCTAATACTATGGTCTTAAATGTATCTACAGCAAATAACTACTTTCTGAGCCATGGTAAAATTCCATGTAGAGGAGTTTTGCTTTCCCCAAAAATTCTAACCCACGATCCCACAACAGAGACATTCCAGAAAACCTTTAGAGCCAGCACTGGTGGCTGATGCAGAATTTATTTATCTCAAGAAAGTTTCTGCTGGTCTGCTGTTGGGTGTCCCTTTCTCTCAAAAGACCAATAAGGCCCCTCACACCCTTAGACTAGCTTTTAGTTTCACCACAACTGAAGGTTTATTATAAGAAGTTGCATTAAATATGTAGACCAGAAAAGTTAACCAAACTAAAAGACACCATCTTTTACAACTCTTCAGTCAGTTTGCTTTGGGCTGGCTTTGTGGGTAGGCTGCAGATAAAACCACCACAAGGTACCTTCCTGGTGACACTACCAATCTAATACCAACGTAAAACCTCAACCAGCTCAAGAAACTAGAGAAACTAGAAGAATAGAGAATAAAAACTGAAAATTGCTTTCAATTGCAACCCAAACATACCAAAATGCCACATTAGTAAAAAATAAATAAATAGGTTTTATTGTACGGGTAAACTGAAACACAGAATTGACATCCAGAAACGGCATTGCAATTTTTAATTCTCCCAAAGTATTGGCATTCTACTTTGTTTGTTCCCTAGGATTTCAAGAAAAACAGAGAAAAAATCTGCAGAGCGAACTGTCAGGTCTTCACCTAACAAACTCCAGCATATCAGACCTGTGGGGCCAGGAGAGAGCGTAATTTTTCTCTTTAAACATTAACACACCTCACCTCAGGCTGCATTTTTTAAAATCCAACAACTATAACAATTCCTAACTGATAGAAATTGGCAACTCATGGTTGCCCATAGCCTTTGAGAATGGAATAACAAAAGGCAAGTTAGTTATTCTTTCTCCAAACTATTAGACTGGCATATATTTTATTAAAGACTTTTTCAATCACTCTAAAACTACTTGCTCCAAGGCAAATAATGGATTTTCTAGGATAGAACAGTATTTACAAAAATCCTTTACTTTTATTTCAAATTTTTGCTTTCTTTTTGGTACTATGGATTGAACCCAGAAGCACTTTACCACTGAGATGGGTCCCCAGCTGTTTTTAAATTTTATTTATTTATTTATTTATTTTGGAGGCAGGGTCTCACTAAGTTGCTAAGGCTGGACTTGAACTTGCAATCCTCCTACCTGAGCCTCCAGGGTGGCTCAAATTTTTGAGAATTTTACTTTTTCCTTCCGTATTTTAAGGTGACTTCATTTATTTAAAAAAAAAAAAAAATAGGGGCTGGAGCGGTGGCTCGGCGGTTATGGCGCTTGCCTGGCATGCACGAGTTCAAACTCCAGCATCACATACACAACGAAGTCTTGGAGCAATGAAAGCCACGTGAAAAACTAAAATAAAAATTGATTCTCTCTCTCCCTCCCTCTCTCTCTCTCTCTCTCTCACTGTCCCTCTCTCTTTAAAAAAAAAATACTAACACTCACATTGGTATCAACTATTATGCTGGGGTTGTTCCATGGATGCTAAAATGTTCAACAGGTTTTAAATATGGCAGTTAGGTACGCAAGACATTGCTAACCAGTTAAGAGATACAGATTTTTATAAAGACTTTATTGAAAAAAATACTGCTAAGGTTTTGGTAACCAAAACATATATCATATATATCAGTTTTACAAGATGAGAAAAACTAAGGTCCCTAGAAATACAATTTAGCCCAAGCTGACGTTAGATTCCTGTTTTACTGGAAAGACACCCAGTGGCACAGACTCCCATTCTAACTCACAATGACTATAAAGTAAAAGCCACAACTAGAAAGTGTATCAATATTAAAGAAATGTCTCATTATATACATTGGTCTTCCCGCTGTCCTGCTTTTGGGATTTTGCTCATCTGTATCTTTGTGGACCTCACACGGCATTGAAACTGCTTCATCTTTACAAGTGTTATGCTCATGAGACAAGACGAACAGCTGAGCTCCTTGGAGATGGGGACTCCCCTCACTCAATTAAGCACTGCATGTAGCATGTGCCAACACTAACACAGCAAGTCCTCATGAGATGGCCATTTATAGGTACAAAACTTGTTATCTACTTGATACATGACATTTCCTCCAAAGTATACATCACAGCACTATTAACAAATGACATAAGGATGAGATGAATTAGGCCTATTTGCATTAGTACAAGTCACATTTGATTTCTAACAAATTCCTCCTATTTAGAAAATTCCTTAATTCAAATGGAACACTCCAAAAAGAAAGAGAGAGAGAGAGAGAGAGAAACTTCGATTTGTACAGTCATGAAAATACATAGGAAGTTAAATCCATTGGTCTGGACAAAAATCAGAGGATTATCAACAAGGGACATTTCCTCATGCTTGGTGGCAGCTAGAGCATTTTCAAAATTACAACACACCAGCCAAACAAGCTTTACTATCTCTGAACCAGACACTGCTGTCTGGCCACGCTGACTTGCCCTAAGCAAGTTGATCAAGAATTACTATGGTGGGAATTCATACAGAAGAAGTAAATGGGAACCAGTATTAAAACTCCCAAAGGACAATAAAATTTCAATGGGGTGGGAGGCAAGAGCAGGAATGAGGATATTTTCCATGTTTTCTATATCCAAAAATGGCATAAGAAGTGTGGGGAGAAGAGTTGGTATTTAGCTCTCAATCACAGGAAGGATTTGCTACTTGATTTGCCTCTGCTCTGCTGGGTTCTTTTCTGGTGGAAGAAACAAGTCCACTTTTTAGGGCTTGGGCTTGGGCATGGGCTTGATCTGTTCGTATCACCCAGAAGGATGGTATCTCAGTACCCTTTCTGGACTCACGCACCCCTGTTTAAAGTATGCCAAATGACCTGCTTTAAAAGAGAGAGAGAGAATGCAGCTGGGCGTTATGCATGCTTATAATCCCAGCAATTTGGGAGGTGAGGCAGGATGATCATAAGTTCAAGGCCAGCCTCAGCTATTTAGAGAGAACTTCTCTCAAAATAAAAATTAGAAAGGGCTGGGGATGTAGTTCAGTAGTAAAGTGCCTTTTGGGTTCAATCCCTAGTACCAAAAAAATTTTTTTAAAAAAATGCAATATCCACCTGCTCTTTCTACAACTACTCAAACTTCACAGTGGCTGGAACCAAATGGAGGTAGGAATGGGAAGGATCAGTGAAAGTCCCAGAGAAGGGGCTGGAGTGGTGGCTCAGCAGTTATGGAGCTTACCTGGCATGCGCAAGGACACAGGGTTGAACCCCAGCACCACATACACAATGAAGTGTCAGAGCAAGGAAAGCCACATGAAAAAGTAAATAAAATTTGATTTGCTCTCTTTCTCTCTGTGTCCCACTCTCTCTCTAAAAAAAAAAAGCCCCAGAGAGAAGCCCAATAGGGAGGCAAGACCCAGAAAAAAGACCTACCTGGAAACAATTCATCACTTGGTGAAGACTCTAAAGAGGGGTCCAGGAAAGTCTCATCACCAAGCTGCCTTCTCTGGGAAATGAGTTTGGGTGGGGCAGAGGTGACCTGAGCAGCCTTTTTAAGGGGCGGGACTAATAATTCCCACCCCAGTCTTTGTGTACTGCCATTCAAATTGCATAAGAGAATGTGTGGGTTGTTTATATTAGTGGTTGCTTCCATCCAGTAGGAGGAGGCATAATCTCCATGGTCCCTTTAATAACTGGAAGGTAACACAACAATGCAGAAAAGATTATGGACAATGATAGCTAGCACTAGGAGTACTTGCTCACTCCTGAATCCCTGTAACTCACTTAAAGCAACTGTTGGTGACCCGGCAACCATTATCATCCTTTTTGTATAGAATAAGAAGGCAAGACAGAGAGCAACTTGTTCAAGGGCACAGAGCTAACACGTTAGAAGCTGGATTTGGATCCAGAAGTCTGACTTTCGAGCCCAAACTTCATCACTTGCTCAAGACACAATGTCTGAAAAAAAACTCCGTTTTATCTTTACCCAGGGATGATCCTAAACTTGCTAGCTTTTTAGGTGGCCACAGGAGATGTCAATGCTCTGACCACAGCACTAGCCTGCTTCTCTCATGTCCTCCCTGTCTCCCTGGCTGAGTTCCACTGAAAACAGGTTGTGACATTCTACCCAGGTGTGCCAAGGAGCCTCAGATGCACTAAAGCGGGTGGAGGGAGAATCCAGAGGCTGGCTTCCTCTGGGGACATGCTGGCTCTCAAACTTTCCAGGCTGCTTCAAGAGAGGTGTCACCACAAACAAGCAGGACAAACAAGCAGGAACACCACCAGGAGCAGGGACCCTGTAGGCCTGAGGCCACCCCAACAGGCATGAAGGACAGCATTCAAGCTGCTGTGGTTTCACAGTCCCCTCAGGTGCTGGTTGCAGCAACGGAGACACCACACTGAGAAGAAAAGCATCCCTTCTCACTGCACCAGGAGACACTAATGCCACTTGACAGGAAGAAGCAGGAAACCTGTCTCCTTGTGGAGAAAGGAAGGAAAAAGAGGAAATGGAAAAAGCCTCCAGGAGCCACCCACATTATCTAACTTGCCCTGCACCAACCCCAGGCAGCTATCACTCTGGGAAGCCCCAGCTTTTGGTCTGCTGGCTGTGGCAGTGGCCTTGCCCAATGGTGCTGAAAGCTGAGGTCAGAACCAGTTAGTCTCAATTCCATCCCTGAGCTAACACATGGCTCCTTAACAATCCTTTGCCATGTATCAACCTTGCAACAGAATTTGGGACAGAAGATTTTAAAAGCTATATGATGGGGGAAGGGCAGCCAGATCACCTTACCCCAAGGCTTCTCAAATCAAGCCTTCTCAGATTCTTTTAGGGGTCAGTATTACTAGCTTCAAGGGAAATTTCCCCCAAAACTCGCACAAAAAGAACATGCATTCCCACTTGAAGGGGGGCTGGAGGAATTTCTAGCGCAAGCAAAGCACACACATACCGGCTGAGGATTGGCTCTATGCAGAGCGCCTGCCTAGAGTTCGGAAGGCCCTGGATTCCATCCCCAGGGCTCCAAAAAAAGAAACAAAATGCTCACACCCTGCACAAGAGGGCTATATCTTACCCCAAGCTGAGCTTCCCAAGGGTTTGACAAGTGAGGGAGCCAGCAGGGTACCCCCTGGGCACCCAAAGGCTGGAGGTTGTTCCTGCAGAAACTGAAAAGAAAGGGAAAACGATGGGAGATTCCCAAATTAAAGTAACCACTAGGACATGGACCCAGACCCCCATGAGAGTCCAGTGATATCCCTTTCCGTGTCCATGGCCACCAGCCTCCTCTGGATCTACAATGGATAGGACAGAACAACCCTGGAGACGTCCTCCACACCTACAGCCATGCATCCCACCTTTAAGGCCCACAAATGTTACTGCCAAAGAACAAGTGGGGAAACTGAGGCATCCAAAACAAATTACCACGCTTTCCTAAACCAGGTTGAAGTTCAGCTCTCTAACGGCAATTTTGCACTTTTTCTTTTTTTACAGCTTCATTGCATTTCAAATTTCTCCAGATACAAATGAATTGTAAATACAATTTAAGGACTAAACTCAAAATGAGATGAGGGCAGTCAGGGAGTCTAAAGCGGGGTTATTTACTGCAAAGAGGGGGTGGGTGACCCTTACTCCCAGCGCAGCCCCCTCTCCCCTAGGTGGGGGTGGGGGTTCGAGTGCGACCACCTCCCCGCCTGCGGCGTCCACTGCAACGGGAGGGCGGGGGCACAGCGGAGGCCCCGGGATCGGCGGGCACGGGGCTCGGGGCGCCTCCCCCGCTGCTCATGCTGCCCGCCCGCCCAGCCTGGGGGCCGGGAACTTCTGACCGCGCTGACCGGACCCCCCGCCCCCTCGTCTGCACCCTGCCGCCGCCTGGCGTGTGTGCGGCTCGGGTTTCCCTTTCTTCGCCTCGCCGCGCCTCGGGCGCGACCCCCGAGGCGGCGGCCACTCACCATATTACAGATGGAGGCGATGTTTCGGACAGTCATTAGTCTAAAGGTTGCAGCGATCCCGCACCGCCATCTTTACAAGGTGAAAACAGGACTGTCCATGGTGGAGCGCGCAGCGAGGCCGGGCGGCGGCCAGGCGGCCTGGGGTCCGGCTTTCAGTTTGGCTGGGAGAGGGAGGCCGGGAGGGAGGAGGCGGCGGCGGGAGGGCGGGGCGGCGGGGCGGGGAGGCAGGCCGAGGGGCGGGGAGTGGCGGAGCGAGGGAGCCTGGGCCGCGGCCGGCGCGCGGAGGAGGGGCGGCGAGCGCGCCGCGGGAGTCCTCCGGCCGCTCCGAGCGCTCCCGGCGCGCGCGCCTCCCGCCCGGCCCGGCCTCGGCCTCCGGCTTTGCCTCTGGATGTCCTGCTCCGCTCTGGCTGCAACGCGGGGCCTGGCCGGTGGTCGGGCAGCTGTGGCAGCCGCACCCCACAGCCCCCAGGGCGGACCCCAACCCCAGCGCGGCGGTGGCCCTCTACCTTCCTGCGGGGCCCGTGGTGTCCTCGGGGAGCCAATGACCGCTCCGGACGTTGGGCACTGGGCGACCGCGGGCCGTGAAACGGGCACCCCTGCCTATGGCACGCGCCACGGAGAGAGCCGGCAGGGATACTTTCGGTCTCCGTCTTTAAGCCACTTTGCCTTAAGCTCGGTATCCCTTGGGACTGATTGATTGATTGATTGGTGCGTGGAGAACGTTAAGAGTGGGGTTGACTATGTCCAACTTTTAGTTTTCCCCCATGGTTCCAGCCAGATGGCACCCGCGGGGATTCAAGAAGTAAAATGGGGTCAGGACATGGGAGTGGCCAGAAAACCCTGGCCAGCAGCCGGCCAGCAGCCTGGTGAAGGGTGCCAGGAAAGGAAAGGAATGCGAATCTGGGCAGAGGCCAGAGGCAGCAGTACATTCAGGCAGTTGGGGACGTTAGTAGGTACAAAGGAAAAGGGATTCTGGGCTAGTACAGATTGTCCACACGGAGTGGAAGGAACAAAATTCCTCATCCCCAAGGAAAACACCCCTCTCAGAAGCACCTCATCTCTAGCTTTTGAGGTGGGTAATGTTTTTGGCTTACACACGTTTCCCTCATAGAAGGTCACAGATGCAGGATCCAAGTGCAAATTTGTACACCACTTAACAGATAAGTTCGCTTGAATTGAAAGAAACCCTTTCCAACCCTGAGAAACAATGTTACGTTCAAGGTTGCAATTCAATGCTGTCAATAAGAAGTTTGTGCAAGTGAAACGTAATCAATTCCTAAATCAATATGTTTGACAAATTGAATTAGAAATTAATATAATTGGAGACAGCGTTTATCTAGCCAAGGGTAATGTTCTGGGTGGCAAATGTTGTTATATA
>PVKS010017833.1:0-41121 GCA_004027875.1 Aplodontia rufa
CTCCAGGCCCAAGTCCAAACTATTTTTACAAATCTATTGTGATGTATCCTTTGACCCATGGGTTTGAAAGTGTATTATTTAATTCCCAAATATCTGGGTTTTCTTCCTGATAGGTTGGGTTTTTCTTCCTGGTAGGTTTTTCTGATTCTGTGTGGTCAGAGAGCATACTTCGTATGAATCTACTCCTTTCAAATTTATTGAAGCTTGTTTTGCAGCTTCTGACCTGGAGAGTTTCACGTGACCTTTTACCCAAGGTCTGTTGTCAAGTTCGCTGCTAAATATTTTTCCGAGACTAATTCTGTGACTTCTGTCACCTCTACAATGGGTTGACGCTGATCTCTCTGCCCAGAATCATCTTGTTTTCAGAGCTTAGTGTTCAGTTAATTACTAGTCAAAGACTATGCTGTGGAGATGAAGTATGGGGACTCGGGAGTTATTCCAAAGCACACCTAATTCTGTTAATACCAGCAAGTGATTAGGTCTCCCAGTTACAGCCTCCTCAGGGTAAGAATTAAATAAAGTAAATGAAGCAAAGCCTCTTGTTCCCTTGTCACTCCTCTCCCAGCATATCCATGGCAGTCCTGATTGGCACCAGGAAGCAAGCCTTTAAAGCCACTGTGAACATGAGTGTACGACACTGGCTCCCTCTGGGCACCGTGCTCATCTTTGTGGAAGTCAGGAGAGGCCTGGGGGGTCACCTGACATGCCCTTTGGAACTTGCCTCCGACGGCCTCTGGGTAGGCATGCTGACCTGTGCCACTGTTTGTACTTATCCCTTCCAGGTGGACAGAGAGCTGGCTGCAGAGATGAGTGGGTCAGCAGCCCCTGCCCAGCACAGGCAGCGCCTGCTCAGCCAGAAGCTCCTGAGTGCATCAGGAATTGGCAGCAGTGGTCTGGGGAGTAAGCTGGCGGGTGGGGGCTTTGCTAGGGAGAAGCAGAGGGGCCACTGGAGCCTCAGCATTTGTTCCTGACATTGTAGTTGGCCAGTATAAGCAGCACACATCACAGTTTACAAAGAGAAAGGCAAAACCAAAACTTTTCTGAGACAGCCCACCTGCTGAAAATTAAACTAAAGCAAAGGGCTTACCCAAGCTGGACTGAAACCAGAAGAGCACCCCTGAGGACTTGGACTTTGGGGACAGTAAGGAAATGACTTTGCCCACCATCCTTTTGGATAAGCATTTTAAGCAGGGCCAGGCACCTTTGGTGGCAGACACAGGAAAGGCAGGCATAGCACAGCACCTAAGGGGAGTTCCCTCAGAGATTCGAATCCTGTCACAGGAGGGACGGCTTTGCCTTTGTGTCCAGAGGAAGTCATCTTGAAACTGAAGACACTGGTGTTCTACTCAGCAGTTTCACTACTGTGACTAAAAGACCTGATAAGAACAATTTTAGGAGGAAAATTTTATCGGGGGCTCAAATTTCAGAGGTGTCCAGTTCTATTCCATGGTGCTTGAGGTGAGGCAGGACATCATGACGGAAGAGTGTGGCAGAGGGAAGCAGGTCAATGCATAGCTCCAGGAAGCAGAGACGCCATGCCTGTACGAATTACATACCTAAAGGCACACGCCCCATGACCCACCCTCTCCAGCCACACCCTACCTGCCTGCAGTTGCCAGGGGATCATCTCATCGATTGAGTTATAGCTCTTATAATCCAATCATTTCATCTCAGCCTCTGCATTGTCTCACATACTTTTTTTAACAGAGAGGGAGGAGGGAGTGTGCGAGAGATAGCAGAATCAATTCTATTTACTTCTTTCATCCGGCCTTTCAGTCTCTAACACTTACTTGTGTATGTGGTGCTGGTGTTTGAAGCCGGGTCCTCATGCATGCAAGGCAAGCGCTCCAGCCCACACATTGAGTTTCTAGGGAACATCTTTCTTCCAAACTATAACAACTGGTAACAGACTTAAACCACCACCAATTGAAAACCCACAACTACAAATATATGGCTATCTGCTGCAGTCACTTGTGATGTTCCAAAGGAAGAGAATAAGAGATCCGTGGTGACCAGGAGAATGGCAGGCTGACCAAGGTATGCTCTCTGCCTTTCAGGCTCAGATGGGGCTGCAGCAGAGAGCAGAGCACAGTCAAGCCTGAGCTGGAGAAAGTGGCTCCTTCCAATGAGCACTGTCAGAGCTACTGCTACTTTGGACACACACACGTCAGCAGAACATTGCTCCTGGCTATCCTGTGTGAAAAACTGTTTTCTTCCCACTTCATGAAATGCCATCAGAAATACCAGGAAGACATCTATTTGTTTGATCAGCCTTGTTAGTACCACATCCTACACCAAATTCTTCACATCCTGGGCCTTATGAGGCAACCACACGTGTTCCCACAGTCGGCTGAGGAAACAAGACTGAAGGAACTTAGTTAGGTACTTTCTCCCTCATCCCATGATTCGTGAAGGTCAAAGACAAGCTCTGAACACATCCATCAGGCTCTAACGCCCATGTACTCACCTACTAAATCCCACTCCAGGACAGAAAGTCACATCTTAGCCTCTAGCTGTTGGTCCAGGGAGGTCAGTTTGGCCTTGATTAACTGCAGGAGGCAGTCAGGCACCTCTGTGGTTTATGCTCAGTGTCCACATGATGAAGTGATGGCCCCAACTTTGATGCACAGGGTCCCCTCCCATCCCAGGGCTGGTCTGAGTACCAAGCAGACATGTGAATAGGTCAAAGCTCTTACAGGTTACATCTCCATAACTTATCTCACCCTGCGTTATCCTCTAATCAGTGCAGCTGAGTCGGTTTGCTAAAACACTGGGAGCTTAAACTGTCACAAAAGAAGATGGGAAGACAATTAAGTATTTAATAAGTGCTTTTGAAGTCATACCTAACAGTTATACTTGATGTGTCCCATGTTATCACAAGGATAGGCTCAGGCAGGAACACTCCTCATCTGACTAGTAGTAAGTTTTGTCTGTGTTTCAAATTCGCAGTTTAAGATGTTTTCCCACATGGGCTGGAGGGGTGGCTCAGTGGTTACAGCGCTTGCAGGGCACGCATGAGGACCTGGGTTCAAACCCCAGCACCACATACACAACTAAGTGTCGGAGAAACAGAAACCAGATGAAGAAATAAATAAAATTGGTTCTTTCTCAACCTCCATCACTAAAAAAAAAAATGCTTTCCCACATATTGCCTGCTCTGATCATAGTTGTTAAGTACAGCAAGGCATTTTACTATTATACAGGCACTGAGCTTTAGAGTCAGTCACTCGGTGTGACTGGCATTAAACCAAGCTTCCCGATGGGAAGGCTGAAGTTCTTGCCCGCCTCCAGGACTACTGAGTTGACTCCTATTTGCTTCTGCAGTGGCTACAGGTGCTCCCCATGGCATTACCTTGATGGCAAATTCAAAGCTTGACTCCAGAGGCAGCCCATGCCCTTGCAGCTCCTGACAGAAGACCCTTGTCAAAACAGTCAGGGGTCTCCCCCAGGGGTTGCGTCAACCACACCGATGGTGAGGCTTGCCATCAGAAGCAGAAAGTAACTAGGTTCCCTCCAGCATGCACTTGTGCACTCCTACATGGGGCCCACTGCAAGGGAACATTTGGAACCTCTCCTCAAAAGAGAAAAGAACTTCACCAGGTACCTCATGGTGACAATCAGAAAGATCTGAAGTGCACAGACTAACAACTCTGTTGTGTTCAAAAGGGGTTTTCCCTTCTGTGACCTGAAGTGCTCTTTAGAAAACATTAGCCTATTGAAAAAAACAAGAATCCTGGGACTGCCACTATTATTCAAGAATATAAAAGGTTTCAAGCTGGGCACAGTGGTGCATGGCTATAATCCAGCTACTCCAGAGGCCAAACCAAGAGGACTGCAAGTTCAAGGCCAGCTTGGGCAACTGAGACCCTCTCTCGAAAAATAAAAACAACTGGGGATGCATCTCATTGGTGCATCTCTGGGTTCAGTCCCAGTAAACACAAACATACACATACACACACACACACACACACACACACAATAAAAAGTTTTGAGTTAAAGATTTCAAATAAAACAAAATCACAAAAACCATTACCATTGAAATTGCATTTCTAGGCAGTCTGATGCTTGTTCATAAAACCTCATTAAACTCTTGAGAAGGGGGAGGTAAGTCCTGCCCAGGGAAGCCCTGACTTCCTGCAGACATGGGTGTTGTGAGAGCCTGGCCCTGGCTAGTGATCTTTTTTCTCCAGTTCTTTTGTTCCACCAGCATTTTCACATATCACAAGCTTCGAGAAACACCTGTTCTCACTGCACTTTTTCTTATAGTAGTGATATGATATAAACCAGAGCAGCAATCATATCAGGATGGAATTCAGTGCTGATCCAAATTCTCGGATGATCTGAAGGCCTGGGAATGGTGAACATTTTGGGGTTCAATGGTCAATCAGGCCACTGGTGGCAACATCAATCAATATCTCTCTTCTCCCACTCCCTTTCCCCACCATACCCAGACCCAGAACATTGAAGTCAGAGAAAATTTTCTTGGCTAAGATTTTAAAATGAGAAGTACAATAAACAAAGTTATCTACCTTTGGTAGATAAGAGCAAAAAAATGAATTTATAGTTAAAGAAAACATGATCAAAGGATTATCTCCAACAGACCATGTCTGAGTTTCCACATGAAGAGTGATATCAAAATTCACACCAATTTTATGAAATATAATTATTTATTTTGGAGAATATATTACTAGATAAGCCAAAGTTTTAGCTTAATTAAAAATTATAAAATACAATTAGTATACGAAATAGAAATTCCATATTGAAATTTTATGTAATATATTCTATGATTGGTCATTCTGTCAGAATCACAGTTTAAGCGACTTTTTCCTAAATTAGGCCAGTGGTTAATTCTTGACACCTTGTAAAATGATAAAGACATACCATACTGCATACAACCTTAATGGAATAAATAACAAAATTAATTATATCTTCGATAGCATAATTGCATTCTCTCACTGAGCTGGCCAAGTTTCTTTTCAAATTCAAGGAAGTCCCTGCAACCAAGAGCTCCAAGGCATGGCACAGCACTCCCTGACAGAGATTGCCATGTTCCACATAGGCCTCCTTTGTCTCTTTACTTGGATGAAGT
The DNA here is from genome assembly GCA_004027875.1 of Aplodontia rufa. Taxonomy (NCBI): domain Eukaryota; kingdom Metazoa; phylum Chordata; class Mammalia; order Rodentia; family Aplodontiidae; genus Aplodontia; species Aplodontia rufa. Next base: position 5,090 of record PVKS010017833.1, read on the forward strand.
ACCTCAGGTCTGGGTGAAAAGATCCGCCCTTTTGTTCAGGAGATTCTCACCATTCTCCATTCCCTTCAGTACGGCCAACTGGCTTAGACAGCATTCTCCAAACTTCTCTGTATCATCCATTGTCTCTGCCCCATGAACCTCTTAAGCCCCAAAGTCCTAAGAGCCAAGGCCTTCTTTTTAATAACAGGAAATGATTCCCTCACTTTAAGTCCTGCATTCTGAACAGAATTCAAAGGAGTCTCACACAGGTTTAAAAAAGTGAAACTTACTTGTATGGTACTCTAAAAATAAGGCAGTTAAAGACTTTTCTTTGAAGATTTACTAACTTCCAACTTTAGGGTCCTGAGATAATTATTTTGCAGGTGAGACCACCATTTTGCCTCGGCTGGCCTTGAACTTCTGGACTCAAGCAATCTTTCCATCTCAGTCTCCTGAGTTGCTGAATTACAGGTGTATACCAGTGCAAATGGCAGTATTTTTATACTTACTTTCATTACAGCATTTTAAAAAAATGCTAGTTAGATTTCAATAACTTAACCCCAACACCATATGAATGACAGGTGATACTTGCATGAAATTGGCAAAGATCTTCTAGCAAGCCCTAGGATTTATAAGATGCTTGGAGTGATATTAGTCACAAGAAAGCTTTTAAGGATAACCTCAGCAGACTGTCACAAACCAAATGCACTCCAGATGATGGCGAAAGGATGACGAGCTCTGACTCCCAGAAGGCAAGCTCTCAAGTCCCACTGGATGGGGGACAGGGGGATATCCATCCCCAGCCCCAGCCCCCAAACTCCCCACCAACCCTTTTAAGTGCAGCAAACTTCAAAGGGAACTGGGATTATCTAACCTTACCTCTCTGGACTATAGAGGACTGCTGGTAGCCCTGGGCAGTACTGAGCTCTTGAAAACTTCACCCAATGACGGCAGCAGGGGCAGAGGATATGATGCCCTATGAACTGGAATGAAGAAGTCACTGAGCAGGTTCAAGTCTTCAAGGAGCTTGGTTTAGCTGAAAACATTCTTACCCTTAGCACAATCTAGAATAGGTTCTTTATTCTTATTATTGGGGAATGCTGGGATTTAGCTGAAATGGCAAGTTTTATTAATGGCTGAGTTGTAATGACTTTGAGGTTTCATCATGGTATGTTTGCAAATTCTCTGATTTTGGCAGAAATTAAAAATTATCAGGTCATTAGCCATTTATAGAAGGATAATTCAGAAGAGGTTGAAGAGGATCATTCTTCAGTAGTATCCAGCCTGAAGAGAAGAGAAAGATGTCCAGGTTACTTGGTTGATTTAAAAAACTCACCCACAGGTCTGAAATGGTGGCTCAGCAGTTACGGTGCTTGCCTGGCATATACAAGGATGCAGATTCATACCCTAGCACCATGTACACAACAAAGTGTCAAAGCAATGAAAGCCACATAACAAACTAAATAAAATTTATTCTGATTCTCCCTTTCTCTCTCTCTCACTGTCCCTCTCCCTTTAAAAAAACAAAACAAAACAAAAAAAAAACCACAACCAATCTTGGAACATGACTTTAATACAGGGATGTTAACAAATACTTCCTTCTTAAGAGATTCTAAATCCATTGCATAATAATGCCCTATATATTCCTAAGAAGTTTAAGTGTGGTTTCATCTGAAGATAAAGGATTATACCCTTCCTCAACAATAACAAGAAGATAGGCAGTAAGGCAGGCTGTATTCTATTCAAAATTAACACAGTTAAGTAGAGAAAGGAATAGAAAATACTCATTCATTATGCTGGCACTGTAATTAGGAAACTGAAATCTACACAAAAGTTGAAAACTGATATATAAACCTGTTTCTAAAATTCAAAACTAGGGATGAAGTTAATCCATCCTACTGAAGCACTACTGCAACGTCCAAATGTGATCATTTAGTGTTGCCAAAGGCCAATGGCATTTATCAACTTTAACCGATGATGTTTCTCTACCCTTTAACACCCAGACCACCTACGATGCTTTCTGAAGCTTAGAAACTTTTTTTGAACTTTACTTTGTGGATCTGTATTCAATCTATTCTAATTCTAGTGAATTAGTAAAATAAAATCCAAACATCTAAAAAAATAACTAAACTATTAAGTGCAGAACAGCCATTTCAGAAAAATGCTCATAATTACAATATATAAAAGTGTCTCAAATTATGAATGACAACAACTAACTGTTAACAGACAGGACTTGGAATGTTTCTAACACAAAGCAATGATAAATTTGAGATGACAGATATGCTAGTTACCCTAACATTTTCTTTAAAAGTTGTGTACAAGTAGCTAGGTGTGGGAGCATATACCTGTAATCCCAGAAACTCAGGCTAAGGCCAGAGGATCACAAGTTCAAGGCCAGCTTCAGCAACTTAACAAGGCCCTAAGTAACTTAGTGAGACCCTGTCTCAAAAAAATAAAAAGGGATGGGGACATGGCTTAGTGGTAAAGCACCCCTAGCTTCAATCCCCAGTATCAAAAAAAAGAAAAAATTGTGTACAAGTGTTGAAATAACACACTGCACATACCATAAATGTGTACAATTATTACACCAACTAAAAGTAAAAAAAAATTTTAGAAAAGACTTAAGAAAACACACAATATAGATCCAGTCATTAATTTAAAATTAAATGTGATTTGATAAAAAGAAGATTAAAATCTCAGAGAACAGAGCAGAGAAACAGCAAAGAGGCAAAGAAGACCAAAGTTGACCTGGTCTCATCCTCAGTGAATAACAAATATATGAACTAATAGTAAGGAGAATGGAGACAGAGTTCAAAATGGCCTGGGAAATCACTAATGCCAACTCCTGCACTGTGTAGCTCAGGCCCAAGTGAGGGCTCAGGAATGGCCTTGACCACAGTCTTAATTAAGTCAGTAATTGAGCAAAGAATCAAATACACATTCTTGTTCCCAGCTAAAGGTTTTTATACATTACTGCTCCTTTAGATCCTGACAAAGAAAGACCTACTGTCAAATCCTTCTTATGAATTCAAACCTCCTTGGCATAGTACACCATACCTGGGCAAGCCTGATGAGCGCACACCCAGCCTGATTTTCCATATTGTACAGGAGGCAGAGAAATTCTATCCCAACCAAGAAGATGCGTATCAGGCTGGGGACCACTGTCTCAAGAAAAGAGCAGAATAGGCAGATAATGACCAGAAACCTACACCTGGTTCCACTGACATCTCCACCCTCAGAAAGATATAGAAGTGAGAAATAGAAAACTCCTAAATGCATGTTTATATTTGATTTACTACATTTGCCATGATGAATTCCAAAGTCAAACTTTTAAAAAAACCTCAAAAGCAAATATGAACAACTCAAAAATTTTAAAATTATTCTCAAATTATGAAATAGATTCCAGTGTCTAAATGGTGACTACAGGTTTGAAAGAGATGGCCCTTCCTCCAGGAAAACTGAGTGGGTAGGGAAGAGAATGAGGCTCACATGTGGCCAGTCTTTTTCTGGAAATGATGTAGGCTTAGCAGTTACCACTACACATTTCTCTTAGATTCCTAGTGACCCACCCTCTCCTTTTTAAAACTGTAAGGTCAATTTTAGGACTCCAATATTCTGGCCCAAGGTCTGAAACGAGATAGGTAAGTTTAAGCATTCTGTTTTCAATAACCCCCAAACCTCTAGTTGTGGAAAAACAAAAACAAACAAACAAACAAACAAGCCCAACTTGGCCTACTGTATGTATAGAAAGAAAACAAGGAGTTCCTACCTCACTCTTAACAAAGTTGGGCTTGAAATCTCCTGTTCAGCAATGTTTACTGGACCAACGTAGTCTGTGAACTACCAGAAAAATCAACAGGGCCTTTCTCCTCAGCACAGCATGGTATTTCTGAGAAAACCCAAATGATTTCAAATGCAACTGGTATCTCTAGTTCCACCAAAGCTGTGATACTATAAGCCAACCCCCCCTTTAAATTTTAAACAAAACACAGATATAAATACAGCAATTTCCATTAAATGCTCAGTCCCTGCCTCTCTTCAGGCCCCTTCTCACCGGTGTCAACATTTTCAATGCATTTCTCAGCAAGCTGGAGGCTCCAACAACACAGGTAGGTGCCTTTCCCCATTCCATCCTAACCTCCATTCTTACAGATTTTTTTCTTCACCCCAATGATACACAAACTGCCCGGGGAAGGCAGCTTTCATGGGGCCTCTTTGCAAGCCCATCTCTATGAAAAGCAATCACCAAAGACAAACGTGATCTGGTGACTGATTATGATGAAGAACACTCAAGCCTCACAAAATATCCGCCACCAAAGCTGTCCTGCCACCACTACCAGCTACCACAGAATGATCTCCACCATCCCATGGCATGCTGATTTCACGCACACACAAGAGCAAGACTGAACTGAAGAAGGAAGACCAATACCAAAGGATCAGTGGGTTGAAGAGCTCTGGACTCTCTGCAAGCAAATTCTATAGTGTTTGAAACTTTTAGACCAGAGGCCAGCAAACTTTTTCTGTAATAATTTTGACCATGGAGGCAAGCTAGTCTCTATCACAACTATTCAACTCTGCCATTATAGTAGGAAAGCAGGCAAAGATAAGTCAACGAGGAGATGTGCCTATGTGCCAAGAAAGTTATTTACAAAGAAACAGGAAGCAGGCCAACAGGCTACAGTCCTGACAGAATTAACTTATAAAACTAGAGAAGATTCTCAAACAGCCAACAGAAGGACTGGCACCTCATGAGGAAAGGGGGCTGACTCACCGTGATCAGCATTGCCGCCACCACACCCAGTAATGTGAACAACATGAACCCAAGTTTTCTTCTGCTGAACTGTTTCAGCAAGAAAAATTTTGCCCAATCCACCTTTGACTGGCTGTTGGGAGGATATCTGAGTTTGTTAGCACCTTCTCTCTTCAAACTTTTTAATAAACAGGGACGCTGATGAGAAAAAGTATCAAAAGTATGTTTTCCATGATAAACTCCCATTCCACTAGAACCTGAAAGAAAGGGAAGAGACAAAACAGGCTTCACTATAGGTGGCAGGGCTACTTCTCTGGCTCCACATGCACTCTCGGTTGCCCATGCCCACAATGGGCTTCTCTGCCAGCAGTCTCCTCTCAGGAAATCCTCCCCAACTCTGCCAACAATCAACCTTTCTTTCCACCCTACTGTACTGAGTTCTATCAGCCTAGTTTCTAGAAAAGTAAAGGGAGCATATAGGGTCAGTTAGCCTTTCCATGGACATGTGGCTGGTGAGTGGCCAGGCCGGACTATGAACTGCATCGGTTTGACTCTAGACGCTACATGTGCTCTTCTCCTATCATCTCAACGTGGCTCTATTTGTCCATGACCCCACTCACTTACTTGCTTCCTCCAAGCCCTTGGACAGCGACAAAGGCTAGGGTGACAGGGTTATGCAGCTAGATGAGACAGGTAAGTGAAAATCTCTGTCCTCTAAGAAGCCAGTTCTGTGACGGTTTCCATTTCTCTAATCACTATGTGTACAATAGACTGACAGGTGCCAAGGGGAGAAGCACATGCTGGTCAGGGAGAACAGCAGGTGTGAGGTACAAGGCCAAGGGGTAGTTTAATATGGCCCAGCTGAAGGTGAGCCACCAGTGTTTCAGTGGAAGAGATCATTCAGGAAGCAAAACTGGTTTGAGGAAAGGCTCTAGGGCAGAACCCTGACACTGAGGGAGGACGGAGGAGGGGCCAGCCAATAACACGCCCAAGGTGGGAAGGAACTAGAGGAAAGAGGTATAAAGAACTTACGGAAGAAAAATTGGGTGAAAAAGATACTTAAAATCGAAGGTAAAGAACAGCATGAAGAAAATACAAAGTGTTATTGATAGACACAAATCAGCTATATAAATAAAGAGACAGAAAACTTCCCCCCTAAAGTCTCCATATTTTAAAGATATAAATTCTTCCCGATATAATTTGTTAAGTTTAAAGCAATTTTAATAAAAATTCCAGGAGATTTCGGAGGGACTTTCTTCCTTTTTTCCTTTGAGTAGGAGGAGGTGGTGATTTTAAGTGATTTTAAAGTTCATCTTGCTTAGGTAATTAGCAAGAAAACATTGAAAAATAATGACAACATCAGACTTACTTTTAGGTATTGAAGCAGAATTGTTCCTGAGGAGTAAATTACTGGACTAATTGAATGTTTGGGTTTTGGAGACAGGCAGCTTGGGCTCAGTGCCCGGTTCTACTATTTACTAGCTACTGGTCTCTAAAGTGCATAGTCTCAATGCCGTACTTGGCTTATAATAAGTATGTTCTACATGTTAGCTACAAAGCTAACTATAAAGCTACTGTAATTAAAATTATGGTATTGGTCCAGGGAAAGACAAGCCAAGAAGATAATGAAAGCAAAGAGAAAAACCTTAAAAATGATCCAACTTTGTGTTTTTATTGAATACAGAGGACAAAAGGACAATTTATCACACACACACACACACACACACACACACACACAAACAAAAAAACTAGTCCCAGTATAATTAGTTTACTCTTTGGAAAAAAATAAATAAAAATACATTCTTAGTCATGGAACATTCTGAAATTAAACCCAGGGTTAAATGTAAAAAGAAAAATTTGAAAATTTAAAGAAACTAGAGATGAATATTTATATAATGCTGATGTAGGGGAGACTTTTCTAAGCCAAATTAGAAGCCAAAGGTCTCACAGATGTAACAACATAAAAGTTTCAAATCACAGACAAAACTGAAAGATAAATTAGAATTTGGAAAGAAGTCATTTGTTATAGGTATGACCTAGAATTAATTTTCTTACTTACAATAAAGTCCACTTATGAATCAATAAGAGAGGTGAATACACAGCAAAAAGATCAAAGAACATAAAGAGAAAATTCACAGGAATCTTTACTTCAACCTCACTGATAATGAAGGGAGTACAAACTAAAATGAGACATTTTTTGTGTAGCAATTTGGTAATGGATAATCCATTTAGGGTATATAAGGGAGTGGACACTCCTATACTGTTTGCGGAAATATCAGTAATACAAGTAATATAGCAATATGTATCAAAGATACTTCTAAAGAAAAAGCTAAGCTTCATGCCAAAATATTAAGTGTTTATGTCTGAGAGGTTATTGCATGTTTCCTCATAACATTCTGTGTGTTTTGTTTGCTTAATTGCTTAGGCCTTTTGCCATTAAGCCTATGTTGTTGTTAAAATCAGAAGAAAAAAGCATTTTCACTCCAAAAAAAAAGTATAAGCTTTTTTAGCAAGTGATTATACTTCTAGACATATTTCCTAAATAAATATTCAGAGATTGCATAAAAATTATAAAACCAAAAAATTTGAGGTCACAAAAATGTAACAGTAGGAATTGGTTATATAAATTTGCCAGATTCACACCCTTTAATGGTGTGCAGCTATATGCAAGCAAATGGACATGGGGAAAAAAACCACACTACCTTGTCACATACAATAGGATACCACTTTGAATAAAACGTTCAATCTTTCATATGAATTTGTGTGCACATGTGTGTGCAAGACACACACCAGCTATCTTCTCATAATGGGGTTATGGGTAATTTAAATTTAATTTCTTTAGGCTCCCTGCCTTCTCCAAGTTCTCTTAGAAAAGAGAAGGACATCATATGGAACAATGTCAGATATCTGCACAGTGGGGGCCAGTGTGGGATGAAATAAAGATCTAGAGACAACAGAGTATAATTCTAAAAATGTGAGTTATGAAACTATAGTTACTCTAGCCAAACTCTCAGGAGTCATAATTATTTTCATTCACTCCCACATATACACCTTCAGGAAATGCTGCTTGACCCCCAAAATGTCCCTTCCCTTTCTCTATGACTCCTGCCACCACCCTCTCCAGTCTGGATCTGGCAATATCTACCCAATCTCTTTCCACCTTTCCCTAAAGTATGCCATACGTCAGGTACTGTGCTGGGTGCTAGTGATATATTTACATCCCCAAAATGGACCTGTGGCACTCATAGGCGGCAGGTCAGGGTTCTCGGGCTATGGAACAAGGTATCTTTAACCAAGAACAGATGTTCCTGCCAAACTGGCCATTCATCCCAGGGAGTAATTCATGTTGTTACATTTGGAGAGAATGAAACAGAGGCTTTCAAGACAGCTACTTTTGTAGCTTGCTCTTTGTTGTGAGAATTCTTCCACATTGATTATTTTGTAATATTGCTACTATAGAGCAGAGAAGCCTCTCACTTAGGTCACAAAGGAGGAAAAAAAAATGAGTCAATCAACTCCGGTGGGGAAGAGGGAGGCAGATCACATCCCAAAGGGAAGGGCAAGGGCCAGGCTGTGTCAGCAGCACTTCACTAAGAATGACGTTTTTCTGCCCACCCTCTCTAGAACACAGGAGTCTCACTCTCTTCAAACTAAGGAACAGGCAAGCACAGGCCACCCCTCCCCACAGAGGGCTGAGGAACCGATATAGGTACTCACAGAAGAGAGACAGACAAGGGAGAGAGAGAGGAGAGAGAGGGAGGGAGGGAGAGGGGGGCGAGAGCACACGCACAGGAGAGAGAGATTTGAGACTGGAGTCAGTCCTCAAATCACCTAAATCTGTGAGTACAATAAACAAGTAAAACTATGAAATGAACCCACAATGAAGTACCCACGTCAGTGCTATTGATGACAGAAAGTGGTGACAGGACAGAGTCACCCTGGGATGGAAGGAATCAGGAAAACCATCATCAGCTGGGTGGTTGGGGAAGGCCTCTCTTGGGAAAGAACAATCACACAGTGACCTGCAGCAGCCAGCTCTTTTAACAACATGCACAAGTGACTCATAAAACGCAGTGCTTCTGCATTTACCACAAGCACAAGACAGTAATACTCACCCACTCCTCCAAAGGGCAGAGAGTTAAGAGTGAAGTGCATGATGACATCGTTGCCTGTCACACCACCACTGGACGTCTCGTCAATCATCCGTTTGATGAGCTAAGGCACACCAAAGGCAACCAAGTCAGTGACACTTGCACCTTAGGGAACATTCATAGCTCCTTACAGGGAGGACTGTGTGCACCAATGAAGCACAGCCTGGCTTTATGTGCCAGCAGGAGTTCTTGAGTTTGGGGACACGGAGCCAAACAGATATAAATAAACTAAACCATGGCTAACTTAGCAAACATGATGGATATCTAACTTCTCAGACATGGATCAAGTACAGGCTGAGCATTCTAATCTGAAAAGCAGAAATCTGAAATGCTCCAAAATTCCAAGCTTTTTAAATGAAAACATGACATTACAAGTAGATAATTCCATACCATGAAAAATGCTTCATACACAAAAGTACTAAAAACACTGTATAAATTATCTCCACACTATGCATATGTAAAACATAAATGAATTCTGTGTTTCAATTTGGGTCCCCTCCCTGTGATATCTCTTGTGTATATGCAAATATTCCAAAATCTGAAAAAATCCATAATATGAAACACTTCTGGCTCCCAGTCTTTCTATTATACATTGCAGGAGGCAGCCCTGAACTTTCTTGGGGCCTGTTCACTCAATCGCCATACAGAATTACACCCCCCCAAAACAGGAGCAAAAGCCTTTTTAAAAGGGACAGTTCAGACTGTAATTCTACTTTTTAAAGATTATAATTTCTAAAATTTTTGGATTTCTAGAAATTGAAATCCAAAGCTCTTAAAAAAAAAATCTCTGCTCTAAATTATCACTTTCAACTAAAGTGTATTTGTCTTTGTGAACTACAAGATTTTCAAGATTTTAGATTTAGCTTTTTTTTTTTTTTGCACCAGGGATTGAACCCAGAAGCACTTAACCACTGAGTCACATCCCCAGTCATTTATTCCTTTTTTTTTTTTTTTTTTTAAAGAGAGAGTGAGAAGGAAGAGAGAATCAATTTATTTTTTCATCTGGCCTTCATTTCCCTCACACTTAGTTGTGTGTGTGGTGCTACGGTTTGAACCTGGGTCCTCAAACATGCCAGGCAAGTGCTCGAACCACTGAGCCACTGCCCTGGCCTCTCCTTTTTTTCATTTTGAGACAGGGTCGTGCTGAGTTGCTCAGTGCCTTGCTAAATTGCCAAGGCTGCCTTTGAACTTGCGATCCTCCCGCCTCAGCCTCCCGAGCCACTATGCTTATTTTTGAAAAAGTAGATGACTGGCTGGCCTACGAATCAAAAAGGCCCGTGACTTTATACTAAGTGTCATTTCCGCTGAGTGCCAATAAGCCCCTGAGCGGTCTTCATGGCAGACATCACATCTGGGCTGTAGAGATCTCAGCTGACCCAGTGCTTAGGAAGTGTTCCCACCCACCTGCACTCTCCCCAGGGGACTTTGGGCCTCAGAGTTCCTACTCACATTCTCCACCATCATTTTAAAGGACAGACCACTGTTCTGTGTATAACACAGTCATCGCTAGGCTCTGCATATTTGTCTCACTTCAAATATCCATAGCTATTTGTGTCTCATTAGCATCACAAGCTGCAGAAGCTGCCACAGATAACTGCTCCTTTACCATCAGAACTATTCAGATGGCTTATGAACTATTCAGACTGACTGGTCCCGTCTTCCCCCTTTTCCTTTTCCCATTTCTTCACAGGGCACCTAAGCCTACTTGCCCACAAGAAGGCCACTATTTGTTAGCAGTAGCCCATTACCCAGAGATGCAAATGAGTGAGACACGCAGAAACTGGCTCTTATGCTGGACTGGGCAGTATGGTTCCACCATTTTAACAAAAAAGTAATGTAACCTGAGAAATTGAACTCCAAAGTATCACAACCTCAGTGCCAGAGGTCTTTGTCCTACCCAGTCTCATCTGAGCAGCTGTGAATGCCCTTTTGGTTATAAGTTCAGGTTCTTACACAACAATGCCCTATGGATTCCTGAGCCTAAAGCACCAAATGCGGTTTTACAACAACTCAGGAGGTGTTTGTGAGCCAAAAAGCCTCATGACACTCACCACTATGGACTCAGATTTAACCCCAGGGAGCTGGGGGAAGGTGCAGGGATAACCCCAGGGCCTCATCACTCAAGACAACAAGCTATGAACAGAAACTCATTTGGTGGACTCTGATATACAAATAAACACTGTTTGTTTTACAGCAAATTAGAAATATGACATGACAGTCATTCCGGATAGTGAGCTATTCTCTGTAAAGCTTACCTTATCGTTATGAGAAAATATATAAAGAGCCAGGGGCTTTTCGCGTTCATTTATGAAATTTATGGCTTCATCTGCATTTTTCACAGGCACTATTGGAAGCACTGGCCCAAAAATTTCTTCTTGCATCACCCTGGTCTCAGGATCAACATCAGTAAGTATTGTTGGGGCTAAAAGGAAAATGAAAATGCTGACATAGAAGACAAAAATGCAAAACTCTCTTCTCATTTTTGTTTGCCTGGGTCACCTACTCATCCCTTTTTTTCTCCCACCCAAGTCATAACTACTGGGGGGAAACGTCCTCTTATCATGTGTGAGCCCTAGTTTTGTGATTGAACTGTGCATCAAGAATCTTCAAAGCAAGTGCACAAGGGACTCTTGTGCAAACCAAGATAAAGGATACACACCCAAATATATCTTATTCACATGTAACCATGTTTCCAACCATAGCATATTTAACCAGAGCTTATATTTACATCCTGAACTGGTCTTTCTGGGAGCACTGACAGCTCCTCCTCTTCAAGACACTGTTTATTCTTTTTTTTTTTTTTTTTTTTAATAAAGAGAGAAGGACAGTAAGAGAGAGAGAGAGGAGAGAGAGAGAGAGAATCAATTTTACTGAGTTTTTCACATGGCTTTCACTGCTCTGACGCTTAGCTGTGTACGTGGGTGCTGGGGTTTGAACCCATGTACTTGCGCATGCCAGGCAAGCACCGTAACCGCCGAGCCACCGCTCCAGCCGGACACTGTTTATTTTTAACTCAACTTCTTTCACGTAATTTATTACAATTCTGTTAGATTAGGAAACAATACTTAAGTGGTGAAGATTCCCTACTTTGTCTCTAATAGGAAGGAGCAAAAGAAAGAAGTATTCAAGAAAATCCTGTAAACAAACTAGATCGACAACCGGAACAAAAGACATCTGACAACCACGAGTTGCTTCTTCTGGCAGCATGGCTGAGGATAGACAGTTCTTTGCACAGTACACCAGGGGTACACAAGCTGCTTCCCCAAATTCACTGCCCATATCTTCCTTGCACAGAACCAATAAGGCTTGGGCTTCCCAAATCCTCAGCTCAGTTGTATGTTCAGGTGCAGTAACCCAGCTCCAGCCCAGGAAGAAGTCTTATTTAGATAAAGCTAATTAAATAGCCCCTCCTTCTTGCCATTTTTTAGCTAAAAGTACACAAAGCTGCCAAGGAGAGGATGGGAGAAGAGATGGACGAAGGAGATTTTAAGGGTATTACTCAGCCACTGAACCGTCCAGTCCAGGAAAAACTAGGACAGCTTACCATAAGAGAACAAATTCTCTTTATCAAGTCCTTTAAGTTTTTTTTTTTTTTTTTTGGTTTCTTGCAGCAACCTAACTGATAAGAGGGGTTAACTAAACCAATTAAGAGTAGATTACTTACCAACGTAAAAAAATGTGTCTGTATTTCCACCAGTCTTCTCTGGACTGGTTTTTCTACCAATCATATGTTATTCTTTTAAAAGTGTTTTAATTTCAAAGTAATACATATTCATAGCAAAAAAACAAAAAAACCACCAAGGTAAACTAATAAGTCAAGCATGACAGTTGAAAACATTATTTCTGTCATTTTCAGTGGCACTGGCCGGTTGTGGAAATCTGGTGAAGCTACTTCCTTCTTTGTGCTACTTTCCCATCTGTGAATAGGAAATAGTTACAAAGTTCTATTCTGTTTCTGAAGGTTGTTAGAAATTTAAAAAAAGGATAATATAGATGTAAATATGAAAAATCAGTGCAACACAGATGGTATTATTAAACACGTACACATTCATACACTTAAAAGAGTTTTTAAGAAAAGCAGCGTACCAGAAAGCAGCATTTACTGGTTCAATAATGAAACACTATATCTAACTAATAGTTTATTTAGGGTCAATTAATCATGTCAGTAAAAACTGCCAGACTGCCATCTTCCCATTGGAAAAGGAAAATTTCCATCACCTATGTAGCGTGTGGCCTCATCCATCTCCCCACCAAAAGCTATCTTTTGTCCTTCAAGCAAACTTTGTATCCTCTTAAAATGACGAAGATTGATGATCCTTTCATAATCAGGAGACTCTTTTATATTTTCTCCATAAAATTCCTATTGAAATAAAAAAGAGCATTTAATTGTCACCAAGACTCATTTTTCAATTTCTTTGAACCATCCATGTCTGAAAATCATGGTTTTATATCCTCACAGAATCTAACATTCTACTCCCCAAGTATTTAATAGTAGTATAATAGAGGTAAGTTTAAGCTTTTTGGCAGGTCAAGGATGAGAAATAAAACATACTCCCCCAACAGATCTATTACTTTCCTCAGTTCATGTAGGTTCCTACGACTCTTGCAGTCTACCCTTGGGCCAGAGGTCAATGTGGAAGCAGGTGCCAAAGAAGTCGTACTCTATTTTGCTGGCTTTTGTCTTCTCTGAATTGGTTTTTCCACCAATCACAGATGACAGTGAAACCATTCCAAGGATCAAAACACAGTTTTGGTAAATAACAAGGTCAAAGGACCACAGTATATAGTCAATATTTATTATGTAGAACAAACTCAAAACAACTGGATTGCTACATCACTTCAAAGCCTTGCGAGAGCTGTGGATTTCATCTCAAATCAAAGTGAACATTATTCATCCACCCTCCACCAAGAGTGATTCTCAAGTCTATATGGCAAGAATCACCCAGGCAGTTTGCTGAATTGCATGTTCCTAGGCACAAAGTCCAAGGCTACCAAGAGTGGTTTTCAGGGCTGACTGCATCACACAATCACCGAGGGGCTCCAGACCATCTGAATCAGAATCTGTGGAGGATAAGGACTGGGACAGCTCTCTAGTGATTCTAACATGTGGCTCAGTTGAGAATCACTATGTTAAGAGTATAACTGTCTCAAAGCTACGCGGAGGGGCTGTATTCCTTTGAAACTGAATTCATCACGATACTCAACGAGGCAATTTGACAATTCCCAAATGTTTCCAATCTCACAGGTGTCATTAACCACCCTTTCTTCCATCCATATTCCCTGGTATCTGGCCAACTCTCATGTTCTCCTTGTCTGGATTCATCTTTCAGTCTCATCATTAATGTTCAATTTCCACATTAAGACTATAGTATCTGACCTTACCTCTCCTCAATTTCCTGCTACACATTTTCATTCTCTGATCACACATTTCTCTTGGTATTCTTGTTCCCTCCATCTAGTGCTCAAGTAACATTGGTCAACTGAACACTGATTGTTCCAACAATTTCTTTCAGCAAGGAGACATAGCAATGCCCTCCCACTAATGAATTCATAACACTGGTGAACCCATTTCAATCTACCAACTTAAATCGTACATTTCTTTCAAATTAGCTCACAGTACTACCACGAAGTCTTTCTTGATTCCCTCATATGCAGAACTTTAAACATCCTACAAAGTTGATACCCATCTAACAGGTACACACTATAAGAAGGTATCTAATTAACTCACTCCCTCAAACTACTGTCCATCCCAGTCCTCTACATATACAAAAACTGATATCCTTAATCAGCAAAAGCCAATATGCCAAAGGGTCTCTGATTATACTTTAAGGGATTGGCAACGTTCTCTCAAAACTAGAACAGGCTGAGCAGAGTAGTACAAAACCTGTAATCCTAGTGACTTGGGAAGTTGAGGCAGGAGGATCACAAGTTCAAGGACAGCCTCAGCAACTTAGTAAGATCCTATCTCAAAAATTTAAAAAGGGCTGGGGAAATAGCTCAGTGGTAGAGCTACTGCAAGTGGAAAGCCCCTGGGTTCAACTCTCAGTATTACAATTTTTTAAAAAAAGTTATTTTACCTTTTTTTCTTAAAAATATGCCACAATTAATCAAACAGACAGGTTAAGCGGATTTATATCACCCTAATCTTGCTCTCATTACCCATTTTTATAAAAGGTACACAAAGTATTTTTAACTGACCAGTAAATTAAAGCAGGTACATATGCTTGTAGAATTTTCCTGGGGGAGGAAAATTCTCCCATGGAGATGGAGATGCTGCCTGCAAATAGTTCATTGATTCCTTATCTTACTGAAATCAGTGTAATCAGATGTATTAAACACAGACCTTCACAGTTGCCTTTATCTTCTGCACTATTTGATTCTGGAGGGAGGCTTCACAGAGAACGTAGTCGGGGGCAATGCAGGTTTGACCACAATTCATGTACTTGCCCCAGGTTATGCGTCTAAGAGGAATAAAACCTAGATTAGCTACATAATTCAAATTTTCAATTGTTACACACTGTGTGTTGTTTGAATGTTTTCCAACCAAAATGGATTCATGTATTTAGTTGGTAATCTTAAAAAAAATTCATCTCTAAATCAGTTGGCTGGAACTTATAAGAATACTTTTTCTAATTGAGATAAAATATTTGAAGTAGCAGGAAGGTTCTCAAGCCAGCTCATGGGAAATAGTACTTGATAGGCAGTGAAGTCACCGCCTGCCTCCGGAAAGGAGGAGAAATAGCTTTCCAGCACCCCTTTCCCTATCTTCTCCAGCCAAAAGGACGACCTGCATGACAAGGAGCTCACTCCAGACTCTGCCTCTTTGGGCTGAGGCTACAGCTGCTGCCGGCAAGACACACAAGTGGTACCCAGTCAGCTCCCTCTATGTGGAGCCCTGCCCCAACTCTGAGAAGCTCTTCCTACGTACGGACAGAGGCCAACATCAATCGACACAGATCCTCTTGTTCTGGCAACTATGATTCTAGTTATGAAGCCAAACTGGACCCCTGATCTGCCTCTCCACCACCTCCTCAGCTCCCCATATCTGAAAGGGAGAGAAAGCGACACCACCAAGTGCACATAGGCAGTTCTGTGTTTGTGCATTTCCTGGTAGCAAACCCTCAAAAAAAGAACCTGAAACCTTTTACTTTTTAATTCCTGACTGGAAGAATCTATTCAAATTTAAAAAATGAGTAATACTGGTTTCTGTAAAAAAAAAAAATCTCAGTTAAGAGGTCAACATAATATCTCTTCAACTGAGAATTGAAAGATTTCATTAGGTACACACAATACTTTGGGTTATCTACTTCCTGGATCACTGGCCAGCAGAACATTAAAATTTTTTGCTGGATTTATTTGTAATCTTGAGAACAGAAAGAACTTTTCCAATATTATTAAGGACAACTATACAATATCAGAAACTATGGCTCATCATTTTTGACAATGGTATCAAAAGATGGTTTGTGAAAGACTTCTATTACTCTTGAGCACTTTGACCACAAAAGCTTAATGAGGTTTTTGGAACTAGAAGGCATCGGGTTCAAGTATGAAGGATTACATTAACTAAATAGGAAAACTCTCCACCATGCCGGGAAAAAATCAGAAAATCAGAGCCAGTCTCACCTGCAGACAATGTCCAGGTCACAATCTTTATCAATATAACATGGACTTTTCCCTCCCAGTTCAAGAGTCACTGGGGTCAGATGCTTGGCAGCAGCTTCCATGACAATTTTTCCAACTGCAGTGTTTCCCGTGTAGAGAATGTGGTCAAATCGCTGCTTCAGAAGTTCTGTGGTTTCCTCAACACCACCATTAACAACAGCATACAGGTCCTCAAAGAAAGAGAACATAAACTCTTGCTTTGCTAAATTAATCCTATTGTCTAACATCAGCAATTTCTTTATTATAAACATGTAACACTCAGTAAAACCAGAAGATTGAGACCAGTGCCTGTGAAGATGGAAGAGGGAAAAATGATCAAAGGTAAGTGGAAGACACAGAGCCTGCTGGTGTTTGGGAACCATCAACTTACACGAAACTGACCTGGAGAGTACAGTGTTTTCTATGAGACTGAAATGAAGGCACAAACAAAACAAACGGTTGGATTTGACCAGGGAAATGCATGAGAGACAAGAAGGGTCTTGGGCAGAAGCTGAGGATTTGGGTGAGACCATGGCTAGTATCAATAACCACATGACAGGTCCCAGGTACATGCCTTCATCTAAGTGTTCTCTACAGGATGTGGAAAGGGGCTTAGCCCAAAACAAAAACAAAGTTCACGTCTGCTGAATGAATGGTATACATAGCACGGAAGTGAGCATGCTCACTTTTGAAGTTCATCTGAACTGAATCTGGGCTCTGCCACTCATTAACTTTTATGACCTGAGGCAAGCCTCCATTTCCTCATCTATTATTGGGAGAATTCACATAGCTTCCATGCACTATTATTAGCAGCTATTAAAATCAAATGTGGCTTTCCACTATCAACAGATGCATTGATATTGGTCAAGATATTCTTACCTGGTCTAAATACTGAGGGATTAGCTTAGCCAAGATGGTGGCTGTATTTTCACTTAGTTCAGAAGGCTTGATAATCACAGCATTTCCTAAACAAAGTAAAAAATCAGAACAGTATTATGTAATACTTCAGTAATTTTATGGCTACCAAAATGATATTCATGTAGGGGTACAGGCTTGGTACTCCACTATTTCTACAGCATTTTAAGTCTGTTCCTCCTCATAAGGAACATCAGAGCTCATCTCACTTTCCTTTCCTTTTCTCCTTCTTTACTGTTAACTCCTTAGTTCCTGTATTTCCAGGTCTTTGACAACAGGCTTGATCAGCCTTCTCTCTCTGCCAGCTATTATTTTCCTCCCACTTCTGCTCTTAGATTCTATTACATGCCCTACAACTATTAAGCAAATAGGCTATGTCAACAAAATGCTGTCTATCTGGATCCTCCAAAGTAAGAAATCAATTCTCACCATTTGTTATACACCCAAACTAGTATTACTCCCAGAGCCTTTATCTGAATGAAAAACTGGTCAGACAAAACGAAATGGTGCACCCAAGGCCAGAGCCAGCAACTGAAACCACGTTAGATACGGATGCCCGATCCCAAACTCTGGTGCCTATTGACTCTCAAATGTCTTTCAGTCTCACAGGTTCATTCCCCAGTTACTTCAAAAAAGTCATTCAAATCCTGTCAGCAGCTCATTTAAAAATATATATTTATGAATTATCAATTCCTTGCTGGCATATAAACCAAGGCAAACCACCAAAGTAAATGTACTTAATTAGCCACTATCCTTACTTTACAAACAATATGAGAGAATAATCCCCTCTAAAAAGGTATAGACATAAACTGACACCAAACCTGCAGCGATGGCTCCCACCAGTGGTTGTATGGTGAGAACAAAGGGGTAGTTCCAAGCTCCAATAATCAGTACGACTCCCAAAGGCTCTGGCTGAACATAGGCCTCATCCAGCATGCAGAGCAGATTCTTCTTAACTGGTTTAGCAGTAACCCATTCAGGAAGGTTCCCCAGCATAAAATCAATTTCCCCAAGGACAGTGATGACTTCATGACTGTATGCATTGAATTCACTCTGTTAGAAGAGAATTGCAGTTAACCTTGCACAATGAGTATGATGCACTTACAGTGAATGTCAAAAACCTCAGGCCAGGTACATCTAAAGAGACCATTAAGGTATTATCACACTAGCTGGCTTGCCAACCAGATTCTTTTTAACTCTTTAAGTCCTCTATTACAACTGATTAACTCCCTCTCTAATATATTAAAAGCTTCCAACTCCTCCTCTAATAACGTAAATCCTTTAAAACTAGGTTTAAACCTTGCTTCTGTCAGGGAGACCTCCTTGATTAATGCCTTGCCTTGATCACATTTTATCCACCACAGCAGTTATACTTTTGACCTGTATCTTACTATTTCAACTTTAACACACTGGTTTATATGAGTTAATGTGAGTATAAAAATATACTCACATTTTACCTGTGTATACTTCGTTTCCCAACTAAGCTTAAAGCTCTTAAGGAAAAGGAATTTTCTGTATTTCTTCAGTAATCACACACCCACTCATACATACAAATATCTGTTGCCTGTAGAATGACTAAGTGATTCACAACCATTCTGATGGGGTAATTCTTAATTACCTCACCTTGTTTATTTAAAATCACAGTCCCTCTCCTCCCTGAAGTATTCCAAAGGACATTTTATGGTTACTACTGTTACTACTTAAAATAATCTTTCAGTGAGGAAGGAAGAATCATAAACCCAAAAGGCTTTGCTATGCCTGGAATGCACATTAAAAGTAAAAACAAGGGGAAAAACAATATTAGAAAACACAGGAAATATATTTACACCCTAAATATTACTTAAAGCCTTGCTACTCAAAGTGCGCTTCCAAAAGAGACAGCATGGTCTCACAGGAGACCTCATTAGAAACTTGGAATCTCAGACCTCACTCCTTTTGAGCCATATTTTGTGTTTTAACAAGATCTCCAGATGAGACAGTCAGTGTTGAGCTTGAGAAGCACTGATCTAACAATACACAAACTAATGAAGGTAAATCTGAGTGAAAAAAAAAATCCTCCAAAACCACTATTTACAAAAGAAACCATACACAAAGTTATAAATCAAGAATAGACCAAAGGGACGTAGTATGGGGGATTCTAATCTGAGGGGAACCTCCAACTTCCACGAGAAGTCCAGTTAACTTGGGGCTTAAGTAAAGTGAAACATGGAACCATGGGGAACCCAAAGGGGGGAAACCATGGTCTGGCACCAGTACTGGCTTATTCTGTCATTACACTGCTGTTCTTGATTGTTTGATGATGAACCCCTCCTAATTGTAAGACCATGTTTATCGAAAGAAAAAAAAAAGACCTGGAGAAAAACATCTGCGATATGTCAGAGTTACACACTCCTGACGTCCGCAATATACAAATCTTAAGGACAAGGACCATAAATGGAACAGGAAAATGGGCAAGAATATAAAAAGAAATTTGCAGAAGAGGAACTACAGAGGTCAGGAAACGCATGCATTCCAACGCATCTGCAGACAGAACAGGAGCTGGCTCTGAGCAAGACTGCAGGCTCAGGTGAGTCGGAAGTCGGTCGGGATTTTGCTTTATTTCTACCGCTGGAAGGAAGGCTCCCGCAACGCTTGCGTAATCCGAAATAAAGGGGTGGGGAAGCAGAAGCTGGAGCGGTCTGCGCTCCCCAAGTGCGGCTTCTGCAGATCAGCGACCGGGCCCCTCCGCACTTGCCTTGCACAGGTCTGCGGCGATGGCTGCCACAATGTCCTTCTCGCGCTCCTGCACCATCTTCCGCAGGGCCTCGAGCTGCTGCAGCCGGAACCACAGGGGTCGCGACCGGCCGGATCGGAATGCCTGTCGAAGCCGCTGGACTTGGCGCTCCATGGCCTGGTCCTGCATAAAAAAAGGACAAGCAGCCGGGACGCCGCGGCACCGGGGCGTGGAGGACCGGATAGAGGCAGGCGCTGGCGGCCGCTGTTCCTCCGCTCTAGTATTCGCTCCTCTCTTCGGTGGAACTCCCACCGCAGACCCTGGGCCGCCCCTCGCTCTTCGCCCTCACCATTAGCTCCGCTGCCGCCTGAGCGCCGGCCAAGTCCAACTGTCCACACAGAGCTGCGGCTAGGCTAAGCTCAACCCTCAGCCCGGATCCTATTGGCCCTGGCGCCCCACGTGACCTCGAGGCCCCGCCCACTCCCCCGCCCTCACCGGGAGCAGGGGCGTGGGAAGCGAGTCTGGCTGCTGCCGGGGCCGGGACCGGAGGGAGGGGCTTCGGGGTGCTGAGGTGGAGGGAAGAGGTTGGTGGAGCTGCAGAGAGGAGCCCTGAGTGGTTCCAGTAAAAGGAAAGAGAAGTCCTGGAGAACTGAGCCGAGGAGACAGACATTAGGCAGGAAGTGCTCCGACGCCCATAGAATGCGCCCCACGAGCGCTGGAGAGCGGGTTTCCTTCCTGCTCGGTTCTGTGGCTCTTCAGATGTGGTCCAGCGGAGTCGCGAAGCCTGGGGCTGAGGAACGCGCTGGGCGCACGCGGGCAGGGCCTCGCCGCTGTGTGGGAGAAGGAGCGCTGCAGCTCGGCACCAAGCCACCCAGTGCCAGCAGGAGGCGGAAAGGACTCCCCCTCACCCCTTCCCCTTGTTTGCAGCCGACCTCGCCGCTGTGTGGGAGACGGAGCGCTGCAGCTCCGCACCAAGCCACCCAGGGCCAGCAGGAGGCGGAAAGGACTCGCGCTCACCCTTTCCCCTAGTTTCCAGCCTCAGCTGCAGCTGAGGATTAGCTAGCTGCCTTACTTGGCATCCAGCAATATACTTACAAACATCACGCCCTCCCAGCCGGTTTTTTTGTTTGTTTGTTTTTTTGTTTTTGTTTTTGTTGGGCGGGGGAGGAGCAGTGGGGATGGAACTCAGGGCCTCCTGCAGGCAAGGCCAGCACTCCACCTCTGAGCTACATTCCCCAACCTCGTTCCCTTGGCTGCATATCATCCCAGCTTTCTGCTCACCCTTATAGCGCAACTCCGCCCAATAGATAACCCACCTGAGATTTCCACCCCACCTCCTGTTCACTCATCAAATGGGGTAGCCCCGTTCTCGTCTTGTACTCAGCAACATTTGGCACTGCCGGTCGTTCCCATTTCTAAGAAGTGTCTTTTGTTTCTCTGCGCTCTTCTGGTTTTTGTTTTAGCCCAGTGAAATCCTCTGGGTTTTCCTTTGCTGTGTCTTTCTCCTCTTGTGTTCTCTTAAGTGTTCATGTGCCTTGGGACTCAGTCCTTAGTCATCTTTTCATAGTCACTCCCTTGTCTAACCAAAAGGATAGTGGTCAGAGAAGGCTCTAATTCCGTCCTTTCCTCTGAATTCTAAAGGGTTTATTCAACTACATCCTATTCATCTCTATTTGAATTTGTAATAGGCATCTTAGAGTTAACTTTAAATTGAACTCTTTATTCTTCTTCACCAAATAAATGCAACGTTTGCCTCTTCTAGTGTTCCCTGTCTCAATAAGTGGAACTGTCCTTTATCCCATTTACTCAAGCTGAAGTCCTTGACTCTTCTCCTTGGTTGTCTTTAAATATATATTAGATCTAAACACTTCTAGTTCAAACAATAATCACTTTTTGCCTGAGTGATGTATAGTAATAGCATCCTAATGGTCTCCCTTGCTTCTGCTCTCTTCTGCTGTTGCGTCTTTGGTTATTTATCTGTTTTTTCTGTGTTCCACATTTTATTTTAAATCCTAAGTGCACTCGCTTAACCACTGAGTCACATCCTCACATCCCCAGTCCTTTTTGGACAGGGCCTAAGTTGCCGAGGTTGACCTCAAACTTGTGATCCTCCTGTCTCAGCCTCCCCAGCTGCAGGGATTACAAGCCTCCACCACCACACTCAGCTACAGTTGCTTTTTATAGACTGTGCTAAAGGGGCACTGGGTGCATGGGCAACATTTCCCAGGCTCTCATTCCACCTGATTTCTTCCTGACTCTAGTGATAACTCTCTATTAGACACATTATGAGAGTTAACAATGTCTCAAAATGGCACAGGAGCTGGTACAGCCCTATGGGTTTCAGCCAAGGCTATATTTTAGCAGCTTCTGATCTCTGGTATCACCTCATTCTTCATTTTGACGACATCCATTATTCTTAAAGTTCCCCCTTTATGAAATAACTAGATTTTTTTCCATTTTAAGAGTGGACCCTGACTGATGCACTTTGCTATAGCCCATTCTTCATCTAGCTGGTGTTGATCTCTTTAGAAAGCACCCTGATTTTATCAGTCCCCTGCTCAAAACTCCAACAACCTCCAATCACACAGAAGAAAATTCAAAGTTCATACTATATTCTACAATCCTATATGTCCTGGCCTCTGTATATACATTTTTTTTTAAATAAGATGCTTCTTTTCTTTTTCTTTCCACATTTTTTATTGATGTATTATAGTTGTACATAATGATGGGATTTATTCTTACATGTTCATACATGCATACAATGTAATAATATAATTTGGCCAATATCACTCCCCAACACTTTTCCCCTCCCTCCCCAACTCCCATCCCCTGGTCCCTTTCCTGTACTGTTTGCCCTTTGGTTTTTCGTTAGATCCCTGCTCCTTCCTACCCCACCCCTGCCTTTCTTTTCCTTTTTCCTATCTGCACATATGAGAATACACCCTTTTAACCTTCTGAGTTTGGTTTATTTCACTTAACATAATGGTCTCAAGTTCAGGATGTCCCCTTTTAGTGAGTTCCAGCCAGAGTGGCTTCCTTATTGTTCACTGAACGCTCTGAACACATTCCCACCTCAGGGCTTTTCTACCCCATTTCTTTTGCCTGCCATGTCCAGCTAACTTGTGATTTTTCTCAACAGCCTATAGTTTGATGCTTGTTTGAGAAAATTCTTTGTGAATGTTAGGGTTCAGATATGAAATGTGCCTGGAGAGGTCTTGTGTGAAACAAAGTGAGAAAGTCCAGGGACAAAATCATTGGATTCTGGGAGTCTTAACCTAATCAGTGTGTTAATCCACTGATTGGGATTACTGTAGGCAGGTAGGGTGTGACTGGAGGAGGTGAGTTGCTAGAGGAGAGCCCTTGGGGTTTATTTTTGTCTATGGTGAAGGAAACACTCTGTTGCTCTCTCTCCTGCTATCATGTTCTGAGCTGCCTTCCTCCACCACACTCTTCTGCCATGATGCTCTGTCCCACCTTTGGTCCAGAGCAACGAGGCTGGCTGTCTATGGACTGAGACCTCTGACACCATGCCAAATAAATTTTTCTTCTTCTAGTCACAGCAATGAAAAAGCTAACTATAGTGAAGCCAGGAAATTGCAAGACCATCAAATTCTTCTTTACCTCTGCTTCTCCCTTACATGCTAAAACAAAACAAACCAGTCCATGTGGAAATGTTATGGTTGAAGTTGAGAAATTACAGGTGAGAGAAGGCATGGGAGAAAGTAAGCAACTTCTTACATTATAGTCATTAGCCACCAACACACACCAAGTCTTTAAATCAATTCCATAAATGAGGATTGGCTGTGCCCAGAAGACTGCTGTGTAAGGCCAGTATCTAGAACTGTGGAGCAATGCTTAAACCAGCTCAAAGTTCACCAGAATAGGCTCAGATGCTCTCTTTATCTGAGTGAACACTTGTAAATGCTGAACTAATAAACATTGTGTAAGCATAAATTACATAAGGTATTGAAATAGGAACCATACTATGAATCTTTTAGATGTAAATAGAATTCTGGTGTGAAATTAGAAGAACAGTCGGTACCATCTGTGGCAAATTAATCTCTGAGTGGCGAAGAACTACTGCTACCGAGGATAAGATATGAGGGATTCACAAAAAGAATGTGTTGTGATTCTAATGACACAATCACACAGTTGATTTACCAACGTGCACATTTTATTACTTCAAGAAACCACTTGATAGTATTGTGTTGGGCATATTTAAAATCCACATCCAAACACTTTAAGAGAACAAGGTGATATATTTATGGAATCAAGGAGAAGATGGGGAATTTTTTTACTATACATCCAAATTGAAACGTTCTCTCTTCCTGCTTTCAAATATGATGCATTCATTTAAGTAGCTAAAGACCAATGAAAGCATCAGGATACAGGAATATGAGGTGAATCCCCACAAGCTACTTTCAGGAAAGGTAGTAGGTTGTGGTAATGTTAGTATGCTTGCCCACCATGCTTTCCCAATCCCCATTTTTTTTAAGGTATCTATTTTGTGGAAGAGTCACTCTATGACCACTCCCCATTAGAAACTCAAGGGTTCATATGACCCATGCCTGTGTGACAAAATCAAATCTTCCTCAGCATAGAGATTGATTCAGAAACAGGCAGATGCCCCAAGCCTGACTGCTCAGGCCTCCCTGGAACTTTTGTTAACACCATCATGAAACAGACATGCTTTTCCCTATCGGATCATTACATATGTAGATGATATAATCTGAGAGCTCTCTGTAACTAGTTCTTTGGTACCCAGAGGGAAATGAATCCTTGTATTGAAGGTAAAACATCTTAAAAGTGTGATAATATTCCTAAGCAACAAATATATTCCTTGCAGAGCAACATAATTAAAAAGTAAATCATATCCAGTGTTCTAAGGAATGAAATTGAACTCTCTGAATATTTTCTGAGAACTGCCTAATTCATAAATCATTCTTTTCTTGCATAGGCTCTGTTAATTACTTTTTTCTGGTACCAAGGATTAAACCGATGGATGCTCAACCACTGAGCCACATCCCTAGCCCTTTTTAGTTTTTTATTTTCTGACATGGTCTTGCTAAGTTGCTTAGGCCCTTGCTAAATTGCTGAAACTGGCTTTGCACTTGCGTTCCTCCTGCCTCAGCCTCCCGTGCTGCTGAGATTACAGGCGTGTGTCATTGCAACAGACAGCTCTGTTTAAATTTGTCTAAAGTTTGTTTTTTCCCCCCAGTGCTGGTGATGGAACATAGGGACTTGCACATACTAGGCAAATGCTCTACTACTTAGCCATATCCCCAACCCCCCAACTTTTTCTTGTAACATTACAGACGAGGGCCATTAATTACTGTGCGATTTTGAATCTTGCTATAATTCTGAATTATTATTTAGAGTGACTTATAGTCAAACTTCAGTTTCCCAGGTATAAAGTCATATAATCTGAGAATACTTTTAATTTTATATTCTTTACAGATTTTTTTTAAACCACAGGTTTGTAATTTTCTTTCTTTTCCCTAATGCCTGTAGTAGTGTAATAAATTGTTGTGATATTAGTGGAAGTTCTTGTCTTATGACTTCAACGTTCCTCACTTAAATAGCATGCTGAATTTGGGACTGAAATACATGCACATGCACATACACACATATATGTATTGTATATATTGTTTTAAATATCATGTTTATGAAGCATTTATGGAGTCTATTTCATTGAATGTTTCCAACAAGAAGGGATCACTATTCTGTCATGTGCCATTTTAGTGCCTATAAAGATGAGCTTATCATTTCTTTCCTTAGAATTATTATGATGATAAATGATAATTATTGGTTTCCTTATACTGAACTATCCTGCTTATATTCTTTTGAGTTGCTGAATTCATTTTATTGATATTTAAGAATTTTGCAATGGTACTTAAAAAGCAAGATTAGTCTAATTTTATTTTTTGTTTCTTTGATTTTTGACATCAATATTTTTCTCATTTCATAAATAAGTTAAAATTTTGTCCTTTTACATGCTTTGGGAGAACTTAAATGTATAGAAATAATTTATTTTATGAAGTATTGGTAGAATTTTTCTATAGAAATATCATGAACTCATGTTTTAGATGAGTTTAATCCAACTTACAAATTTATCACTTTCTTTCATGAAAATCATTCTTTCACTGGCTCAATGTCATTCATTTATATTTTTAAGAAATTTGGGCTGGGGATGTAGCTCAGTGATAGAGAACCTAACTTGCATGAATGAAGACTGTGTTCAATCCTCAGTACCAAAAATTATCCCTTTTATTAAGGTTCTGAAATGAAAATAATTAACATGCTTTTGTTATATCTGTTTTCCATGCTTATATCCACATCTGCATTTTATATTGATTTTTAGTAATGATGAATTTTATTTTCTTTAGAAAAAAATAGTCTAATCAGACAATTGAATGGATACTGCAATATGTATGTAAACAACGCCTTTTGTTTTGTGTTCAACCATAGTAAAAATTTTACATGATGAAAATTTTTTACCCTGTTCCCATTTCTAGGTGAAATTTTGATCTTGCAGCTATCACAAGAACTTTCTTGTATCATACAAACACAGGGACTCCATTTCTTATCCTGTCTTCTTGGAAATATCTCTTGGTAATTGTCTGCGATTCCACATATGTCTGTCTCTCTATATGCATATGTATGTTCAGCATGCCTGGCTCTATGTCTCTTTTTAAGAACAGGTAAAAGCTGGGACCCATGGGCTGATTAACTAATATCAAGTTGGAATTTGTTGTTCTTTATTTGGGAACAGAACAGCCAAATATTCACTATTGTCTCTTCTCTACCAAGCACTGTGATAGACACTAGGGAGATACTATTCAATCAAAGCAATAGTCCCTGCCTTTAACGAGCTGAGTTTTTACATTTACATTTTTTGTTTAAAAAATAAAATAACACTATGTTACTAAATAAACTCTAAGCTCCTTTAGAATAAGTGACATATCAGATTTTTCTCTTTGCCTACTAATGAGCTGCACGCTATTGTATATAACAAATGCTCATATTTTTAAAGCACATTTTTAATGACTGAAGTTACACGTTAACATTATAGAATATTGGAGGAAAACCTAAAAAAATAAAGTCATCTACAATTTCACTTCTCAGCTACAAAAGATGAGGTTTTCAGCATGTATGATCCAGTATAATTCTGTTATTCACAAATGTGAGGTTATACAGAATATGTAACTTACCCCTGGGCATTTCTGAAGACATTCTTTTTAGTCACTACTATATAATATTTTCTTATGTCATTTGTTTACTACTTCCCTAAGAGGGGACATCTGAATTGCTCCTCTTTAGAAATATCAATATATGAGCATCCATCTAACATACGTGAATTATTAACAACATTCCTGAACCTTTCCTTAGGATTGGTTCCTAGGAATGGAATCACTCAGCCAAAGGGTATAAATAGCCAGTGCACCTATATCTAACCCATAGAGATTACTATAATTTTTATTTAATTGCCAGGAATAATTCGAGGACCAGCTTTAGCATGTCTTTGCCAGTGAGGGGCTCCAGATAAGTTATGAATGAACGAGGAGACCGATTCCCAGTTCATAGCATATTCCAACTCTAGGCTACACAGCTTGCAATAATAATTGTTGATATATAAGTGGTTATTTCTAAGTGGCCAAAAAATAGTTTCGTCATGCAGGGAATGTTGTCTCACGCCTGTAATTCCAGTGACTCAGAAGGCTGAAGCAGGAGGATTCCAAGTTCAAGGCCAGCCTCAGCAACTTAGTAAGGTTCTATGCAAACTTAGAACTCTGTCTCAAAATAAAAGATAAAAAGGACTGGAGATGTGGCTCTTTTCATAGGGAGATGGGCACTGTTTGCATATTCCTTTATGCAATAAGCTTTTCTAATCTTTTCTGTCCACAATTGAAGAGATTGTTTTTTCAAAGTGAAATTCTGAACACACCAGGTATCACATGATTAATGCAGGCACTGGTCTGAAACCTTCCCTTATGTCTCCATTAGAACAAGATTAACTGCATCTTCCTGTGGTTTCCAAGTCCCTGCATCCTGCTTCTCTGACCTCCTCTCCTGTACACGTCCCTGTCACCAGACTCCTTCCCAACTGGCCTTTCTGCTCCTCTGACTCCCAAGCTGGCCTCCTCCTCTGAGTCTGGGCCCTGTTCTCCCTCTGCCTGCAATGCTGATCCTCTCTCTGCTGGCCCCTCACCCTTCAGGTCCCCACCTCAGAGAGCACCTGGCCACTCATTCTGGCTCAGTCTGCAGGGCATTATATGGCTCTGCTCAGTGTCTGCCATGGCACCTGCCACTCTTAAAATAATTATCTGCTTTTTTATCATTTGTCCTTCCACCCCTACAATATAAGATCCATGAAGGCCATGACCTTGTCTGCCTGTTCAATTCTGTGTCTATTCTGTGTCTTAGGGACAAAACAAAAGCCAGTTAGGATTTGTTAGCTCAGCACATAATGCAGCAAACGGTTTTGGAGGTGTTTGGCATTGGTGATTGATTGACTGATTCATTGATTGATTGACGTTAATAGCTCAGTCACTGGTGGAGGAGGCAATGTCCACCGAAGTTCTGTCTGACAAAGTCCAGACTTGGGGATAGGCTAGGCAAAGCCAGCCCTGGAGATTGCCAAAACCATCCCTTCTAGAAATTGGCTGTGTTTTAGTAATTATATGTATTATTAATTTACTTAAACTAAACACTTTCTGATTGGTATAGGAATTGCATTACTCAAACTACTGTTGCAGATTGTTGAGAAGAGTATTAGTAATAACACATATAGAAATCATGGATAATAAAGCTATAATGGCTTTAAAATAAAATTGGATATAGAAAGCAAAATAATTAGAACTAAGGAACAAAGAAACTGTTATACGTGAAACATCTGCAGAAAGACATGTTTATCTTTCCTGTTCTTGCAGAGGTTGAGTTTTGACCCCTTAGCAGTAAATAAGTCACATTTGTCTTTCTTGTCTTTGTAGAAGATAGATTTTACCTCTTAGCCCATAGATTAAGAAGCACAAATATTTTATAGAATTAACAATTATAGGACCTAGGAAAATTATAATATATCTAGTCAGGACACAACGACATAATAATTTTAGGTCTGCAGTTAATAGGGTATAAGGGTATAATAGCCTATAATGTAGTCTAGCTAATTAAGTAGCCTCTGGATAAAAATAGGGAGATGTAGTTTGGGGAAGTGTTTGATCAAATCAGGTTTAAAGAACTAAGTACAATATTATTCTTTTGGAAAATAAAGCTTCTCTGTGCAGTACATGAAACGGTCTATGAAGATTTGACCATGACTTTATGATAAAGTGGATAGTTTTTTGTCTGGTGCTCTGAAACAGTTTGAACCAAATAGTTACATTTGGTCCCTAGCTAATAAAAAACTTTTCACTTATGCTAAGATAGGGCTTCTAGATTAACGTAGCACAGAAAACTTCAAACGCTTCGCTTATCAAATGAGGCAATGGTTTAAAAAAGTCTCTGAAGGATAAAAGGCAACAGTTTATACCAATTAGTTACATATGGTCTATGTGGTGGGAAGGTCAAAGACATAAATTGTACTAAAGGTTGAAATGTTAAGTTTGCTGGGAAACTAAAAAGAAAATTGTATAATAAAACAGATAATGAAAATCTTGTTTGTGTACCTGTATAAAAATGTTCAACAATAAAGAACAGACGACATTTTGCTCAAGCAGGGAACTGTGTCTGCTTGCAACTTGTCCCGGAGGTTCCAGCCGTTCCTGCGCACCCACTCCACTCCTCCTTCGGGGACTCCAGTTCAGCGGGCTGGCCCCCCGCACACTGGCATGAGTCAAATCCCTGGCCCATACTTACGTCAAGTTTTATGGAAGTTAATCTAAATGAAAGTTTGCTCTATGGATTATGAACTATTAGGGAAGAACTTTCATGATCATAGGAACAGCCTTGAAGAAAACTTAAACTCTGATGCTCATTTTATACCCATAGGTCTCTGGTCCGGATTGATAGTTTGCGTCTTCTTTCAAGCCGTTTTCTACTTGATGTACATCCTGAGGACAAACTGGAATAGAGTCGCAGAGCAGGTAACAACAGTGTGTGTGTCCTTTTAGAAACGTGGCTGAACTTGATCCCATAGTATGATAAAGAATCGATCAGGGTTGAAAATGGTGAAATGTCACTGGCACCAGGACTCAGAGTGAGTCATGGAATGCATGTGGTGTGCCAGGGGGCACAAGGCAGGACAGAGAAAAGGTGCGCTTTAGCACATCTGTCTCTTAACTCAGAGCTGAATTTGGATCCACTAACCAGGGCCTCACCCTTAAAACAGAAAAAAGAAATTAGGTTAAAAACACAATTTTCCTGTTTTGGCATAAAAGTTGAGTAGACCTTTTTCTGTTTAAGCTGACTTACTCTACCTGTTTCTTACACATATCTGGTTTTTTTCTCTTTTTTGTCCCTGCATTACCTAAAACTACAACAAATCATGTGTTAAGTATCTATGATTTGTTGGAAATACTTTAGGAGCAGAATCACAACATATGGATAGTAGGTCAGGATTTTGATATGAGCCTCTGTGAGTGGAATTTTGACCTCTTTTTTATTGTGTTGAGGCTTAAGATGAACTGGTGATTTGCTTAGGAGATGGACTCATAACAAACAGACATTGAGATAGGTTGTGTGCACTACTTACCAAGTAAACTTGGACCACTTTTTATGTTTTATATCCGCTTAGATTTTCCTAATTGCAATGGATTATGTTTTCCTTTTCTTCACTTTGACTTGTTCAGGGTCTAAACCTTATAGGAAGAAGGCCAATGGGGAAAAGACCGTTTTTTCAATCAGTGTTACTGGGAAAATGGAATAGTCACATGCAAAAGAATTAAATTGGATCCTTTCTTTATGTCATATGCAAAATTTAACTTAAAATGGACCGAAGAACAAAATATATGAACTAAAACTGAAACTCTTTTAGACGATACCTTAAGAGGCAATTTCATCATGCCCTGGTTACCTCCACTAGTTTGGTGAGACAGAAATCTTACACAGCAAGTTAAGAAAAAGCAACTTTATTTCAGGTAGGCAGCAAGGGAAAGCAGAAGTCTAGGATTCATTACAAGTTGGTCTCCTAACATCCAAGAAAGCTTCCTAGGGTGGATAGAGTCTTGACTTGCTCTATATGCCCCACATGAATGCTAAAAACTCTCAGTGACTAGTAAGGGAACTTCCTCAACTTGGTAAGGAATATTTGCTAAAAACTACAACTAACATCATACTTAATGATGAGAAATTTGAAACTTTCTCATTAAGATTAGGCACAAGGAAAGGAAATCACCTCTCCCTATTCCTTTTCAACAACATAGTGTAAGTCATAGCTAATGCAATAAGAAATGAAAAAGAAATAAAGAGTATGTAAATTATGAAGGAAGAAATAAAGCTGTCTTTGTCCACAGATGTTATATTTGACTATGTTTCTATATCTGAAAGAATAACCACCCCCCCAAAAAAAAAAAGAAAAAAGAAACTTCCTGACACTACTAAGAAATTA
Source organism: Aplodontia rufa (assembly GCA_004027875.1). Taxonomy (NCBI): domain Eukaryota; kingdom Metazoa; phylum Chordata; class Mammalia; order Rodentia; family Aplodontiidae; genus Aplodontia; species Aplodontia rufa. The sequence goes on from PVKS010017833.1 coordinate 36,784, forward strand.
TATAAGTTTGCAGGATACAAGGTCAATATTCAAAAGTTATTTACTCTCTCTATATGAACATCAAACAATTTGAATTTAAAATTAAAACATAATACCATTCCTGTAATCACAGTGACTCAGGAGACTGAGACAGCTGGATCACAAGGTCAATGCCAGCCTCAGCAACTTAGCAAGGATGTAAACAACTTGGTGAAACCCTGTCTCAAAATAAAAAATAAAAACAGCTGGAGAGATAAGATGTGATGTCATACAACCTAAGGCATTTGTAGAGCTGTATTGGGAAGGAGGAGGGAGGGATAAGGGTGGGTAATTGGGGGAGGCTCCTGGGGGTAAATCTAATTTTCAGAATTTATATATATATATATATATATATATATATATATATATATATATATATATTATATTATTTCATTAGAAGCGTGTTTGATTGTTCAACAAATAAATTTCTGAATAAAATAGAAAAAAAAACAGCTTAGTGGTTAAATCCCCCAATTCCCCCCCACCAAAAATACCAAATTAGCATTAGCACCATGTCAAAATGAAATACTTAAGGTATTAACAAAATATGTATAAGATATATAAGAGGAAGAACACAAACCTCCAACGAAAGAAAAATCAAGGGATTAAATAAAAGGAGAGATAGTCCATGTTCATGCAAAAGAAGATTCAATATTTTCAAGACGTCTTTTTTCCAGGTTCATCTATAGATTCAATACATTTCCCAGTAAATCCTAGCATACTTTTTGGATATCAACAAATATGATTCTAATGTTGGTATGAATATGCAAAAACTCAGAATAGTGAACACAACATTAAAGGAGAACAAAGTTGGAAGACGGTCACTACTGACAACAGGATTGTTATAAAGCTATGTTAAACAAGATAGCATGGTGTTAACAACAAAATACACAAATAGATAAGTGGAATAAAATGCAAAACCCAACAATAAACTCACAATCATACAATCAACCAATCTTTTTTTTTTTTTTTTTAGGGCTGAGGACCGAACTCGGGGCCTTGCGCGTGCTAGGCAAGCGCTCTGCCACTAAGCTAAATCCCCAACCCCAAATCAACCAATCTTTAACAAAGGGACAAAAACCAATATAAGAGAGAAACTCTTAACAATTCATGCTGAAACAACTAGACATCTACGTAAAAAAAAATAAAAAGTCTACAGAATGACCTTACACAGGGCTGGAGCGGTGGCTCAGTGCTTGCAGCGCTTGCCTGGCATGCGCAAGGACACGGGTTCAAACCCCAGCACTGCGTACACAACAAATGATCAGAGAAATGAAAGCCACTTGAAAAACTAAATAAAACTGATTCTCTCTTTCTCCCTCTCTCACTTTACAAAAAGGAAGAAAGAAAGACCTTACACTATAAAACTCTCAGAGACACAGGGGACATTGGGTTTGTTAACTCTTTTTAGGTATAACACCAAAACCAAAATCCACAAAGCAGAACAAAAAGAAATGTATAAGTTGGACTTCATTAAAATGAAAGACAATTCTCTGTGGAAAACACTTTATTATAATGAAAAGACAAGCTAAGAATTGCAAGAATATCTTTATAAAGCTATATCTGATAAAGGGACTATTTATCCAAAATATTAAAAAATTAAAAATTAAAAAAAATATAAAAATGATCTAATTTATAAAAGAGTGGAACATCTGGACACCTCACCACAGAATAAATACAGAAGCCAAATAAACATAGGAAAACATAACATCACCAGAGAATTGCAAGTTAAAACAAAAATGATACACAATATCTATCAGAATGGGGAAAACTCAAGATACCGTCAAAACCAAATGCTGACAATGTGTAGCAACATTCACTGTCATTCAGAGTAGGTAGGGGTTCATAAACCAATAGTCAGTATGAAAAAGTTGCACAGCTTCTTACAAAGCTAAGCATAGGCTGCCATTCGGTCCAGTATTCACAACGGTAATAATTACCACACTTAAATAATTGGAAAACTTGTGTCCACAAAATACCTGCATACAAATGGTTATAGCAGCTTTCTTCATAATTGTATAAACTTAGAAACAATACATCCTTCAATCAGTGACTGGATAAATGGAGTAATATTTGATTAAAAAAAAAGGGCTATCCAAAACCCTCCAGGGAAGAAACACTTATAGAGGCAGACATGGAGAAACTTTTTAAGTTTTATTTTAATTATTAGCACATAGTAATTGTGCAATTAATAGGTTTCACTCTGCCATTTCTGTACATGCATACTTGGAGTTTTGATCATGTGCACCCTCCTTTCCTCCTGCTCCCCACACCTCCTCCAATGCCCGTCCCCATTCCCTAATATCTCCATTTCCACTGTCAGGTCTTATTTATTTATTTATTTATTTTTTATTTATTTAAAGTGTCCACATAAGGGAGAAAACATGCAATACTTACCTTTCTGTGTCTGGCTTATTTTGCTTAACATGATTTCTTCCACTTCTATTCATTTTCTTCCAAAAGACAGTGTTGCGTTCTTTTTTATGGCTGAATAATACTCTATGTGCATGTGTGTGTATATATATACTTTTCCTTATCTCATCATTTGTTGATAGGCATCTAGGCTAATTCTATATCTTGACTCTTGTGAATACTGCCCCAATAAACATGGGTATGCAGGTATCGGTTTTGTATGGCTGATTTCATTTCCTTTGATAAATACTTGGGAGTGATATCACTGGATCATATGGTAGTTCTATTTTTCATTGTTTGAGGAACTTCCATTCTGTTTTCCATAGTGATGATACTAATTTACTTTCCTACCAACTGTGTATAGGTGTTTCTTTCTTCCCTGGAGGATTTTAGTCTATGAAATCAGGGTCAGTCTATGTGGCCTGGGTAGTGGTGGATGGGACCTTTGTACCAACCAAGTTTGGGCATAATTCAGCCCATTATAGGCATACGGGTTCATCCTGAGGTTTTTTCTGTGTGCCCAGGGGTATGGTAAACACCAAAGCCTCTGAAGACTGGGGGGCAGCTGAACTACCAAGTTCTATGCTGGAGGGGGTTTGTAGAGACCACTACTCTTGACCCTCCTGCCTTCAGACCTGGTCCCCAGTGTAACCATATGTGACTGGTGCTGCTCCCGGTCACAGAAGGCAGATTTGCTGAAACCATTGATTCCAAAAGGTATTTCAATCTACTTATCTCCCTTTCTCATCCAGATGGCATAAAACTCTCTTTGGATTTGTGTCAAGAGTCACTTTGCCAAGCCAACAGTGTCTTGTGTGGCTGCCCAGTCAATGCAGGGAGGTCTCCACAGGGACGCTGAGACGTGCTTGTGCTGGAGTTTCTGACCCCTTGAGCAGTACAGTCTCAGACAAGAGGACTTTTTTCAAACTGGTCCTGGCTATAGCACTTGGAGTGTGCTGAGAGATGCAGTGAAATTTCTCCAAAGCTAGCTTGTGCAGACTCCAGGTCCTTATTTATCTAAGCTGTTTGCGTGCAGGAGGCAGACTTCAGAGTCATGCTGTGACTCTCTTCACCTTCACCCCTTCGGAGGGGAGCGCTCCTCTTCCCCAAGAGAGGTGCCAGGCGCTCGGGTAGTCCTGTTCCCTTGCTTCGCTACTCTCTGGATGTTACTAGGATTCCTTTTCTCTTCTGTCGATTTCCAAGGGTGGCCCATGGACACTCAGCTCCTGAAGCAGTTACGAATCTGTTGCTTTGTTTCTCTTCTGTAGAGGAGCAGACTAATAATCAGCTGATGTCCACCCTGCCATTTTCCAGGCCTTCTAAGAGACATTAAATGAATATTTTTTAAGTGAAAGAATCTAGTCTCAAAAGGTCACATATTCTGTGATTTCAAATATATGACCTTCTGGAGAAGACAAAACCATAGAGAATTTCTAAAAAGAGCAGTAGCTTCCAGGGGTTCCAGACTGGGAAAAGAGGAGTAGGTAGTAGGAGGGGTTTTTAGGGCAGTGTAGTATCTCTCTGTAGTGCAGTGATAATGGATTCATGGCATTATATATTTGTCAAGTCCTGTAGAACTGGACAAACCAAAGAGTGAACTCCACTGTGGCATTTAGTCAATATGGACGTCAGTTAATCATGTGTCAAAATTCATTCATAGTGTACAAATTTATCACTCTAGGGCATAACGTTAGTAATAGAAGAAACTCCAGTTGTGGAGGCAGTATTTATAGGAACGCTGTACTTTCTACATATTTTTTCTTTAACCTAAAACTGATATATAAATAAACCTTTTTGTGGTACTAGGCATTGAATTCAGGGGTGTTCTACCTCTAAGCTACATCCCCAGCCCTTTTAATATTCAATTTTAAGATAGGGTCTCATTTGCCCAGACTGGTCTCGGATTTG
>PVKS010017834.1:0-41211 GCA_004027875.1 Aplodontia rufa
GGCAAAATTTGTTTTTAATGGTGAAATATTCAACATTTTTTCCTTAAGACCAGGAAAAGAAAGACTTTTTTGTTTTAATCAATTATATTTATGATCTCCATGATGCTGGAGATCCTGGTCAGCCTCATAAAGAAGCAAAAAGGGAACAAAGTCATGGAGACTAAAAGAAAGAAGCAAAATTTACTTTATTATTATTTCTAAAGACTCTAAAGACAAACTATGAAACAAAATAAACAAAAACCCTACTGTACACCTCTTAGAAATGCAGCATGAAAACCACCAAATTCTTAGGAGAAATAAATTTACAAATGGCATGCAAACCTCAGTACCAAAAATTATAAAATATGTTGCCGAAATAAATTGAAGAATACCTGAAAACATGGAAAGCAATTTTATATTTCTGAACTGGAAGACAGTATTTTTATGATGTCATTTTCCACAAATAGCCTTACAGATCCACAATAATCCTAGCCAAGATTTCATTGTGTGTGTGTGTGTGTGTGTGTGTGTGTGTGTGTGTGTGTATTCTTTTCAACAAATGGTTGGTGCTGGAAGAATTATCATATACATAAAAGTAAATCTCAGCTTAACTCTCATTATATGCAAATATTATTGCAAGAAGATCATAGATCCAAATACAAAAATAAAAACAACTTTCTAGAAATATAGAAATCTATAGGAAAAAATCTTGTAAACTAGGTTAGGTGAAGATATTTTTGGTCCATAAAATTTGATAATTGAACTTCATCAAAATTTAAAATTCTACCCTTCAGAAGAGATAATTGAGGAAATTACAAAGTAAATAACAAACTGGGAAACTGAGAGTAAATATTTATTCTACATAAGTCCGAACAAGGACTTATATCCAAACTAACAAGAATATCACTTAACTATGCGTGAACTAATAGTTCCACTTCTATATATTTACCAAAGTGTACAAGTACGTGACACAGGAATACACAGGCCAACATCTAAAATAGCTTGTTTTGAAATCTGAAAACTGGAAACAATTCTAATCTATATAAACAGATAAATGCATAAGCAAGTATGACATATTTATGATGTGGAATACTTTTCTAAGCAAAGAAAACCAATGAAATAATGAAGAACACAACATGAATCCAGATAAATCTAGAAGCATACTGTACAAAGAGATAACCATGGGCAAATACCTAAAAATGATGCCATTTATATAGTATAATGTTCTAGAAAAAACACAATGTATATATTAAAAATGTATTTATATATAAAAGCCAAATCAATAGTTTTCTAGGGAATAAGGATGAGGAGAATTGATTAGCAAGGGAGATTTTTTGAGATGACAAAAATCTTCTGTATTCCATTTAAGAAGGTGAGTATATACATGTACACAAACAGGTGTATGCATTTTTCAAAAGTCATTAAATCGTGTACTTAAAAATGTACACATTTGAGTTCAGTCTTAATAAATCTGAAGCATCATTGAGCTGGATGTGGTATCACATGCTTATAATCCCAGCAGCTCAGCAGACTGTGGGAGGAGGATCCAAGTTCAAAGTCAACCTTAGAAACTTAGGGAACCTCTTAGAAACTTAGTGAGATCCTTTCCCAAAATAAAAAAAAAATAAAATTGGCTAGGGTGGCTAAGCGGTTAAATGCCCATAGGTTCAATCCCTGGACCACTCCTCAAAAAAAAAAAAAAAAAAAAGGAGAAGTTTTTGGGGACTACTTTTCCTCAGTATTGATTGAACCTACTTTGAACCTACAGGTTCAAACCAACTATTGGCCACGGGGAAACTGCAGGTGTATCAGTTGAAAAAAAGAGGGAAGTGGAGCCTGTTAGAAGGAGGATATTAGAACCTGTGTCACCTTTGCCCCATTATGTCATGGCCTGTCACCATAACACCTTCAGAGATTAATGGCTGCCACTTGTTCTACTTCTGATTTTCCTAATTGTGTTCAAATTCCTCTAATGCAGGACCCTCAAGGGAATTCTGGGAAAGTCACTTCTGTGTTAACCAAGTTGGCCAAATCACCTTAGTAATAACGAATCACTTAAATTCTATTTTTGGAAATGAAAAATACCTAATCCTAACAATTTCACCACCAAAGTTTAAGGAAATTGGGGGCAAATACCTAAATTCAAAACAGTTTTCTAAAGGATAAATTTTTACTTGATATTGTTAGTTGTTAATTTATTTTACTTCATTGGGAGAAATAAAATTTATTCATGAAGGACTGTGCATGGTATACTGAGCAGCAGGGTATTTCTAAACCTCTTAGCACTCACTACTCGGATTTTTTCCCTTTTACTTCCTTAGTGTTTACCACCTCACTATTATTATGTATGTCTTCTAAATGTATAATTGCACACCAGGTTTGCATCCTAGTTGAACATCCCTTTTTCAGTAGGAAGGAGATATTTATAAGTACCAGCTGTTGTTATTATCATTACTCTCAGGCTTCCCACCTAGGGATGAAGGACTCAAAATAAAAAGGTACACCTTTTCATTATTCTTCTGGTGTTGTACAATGAATTTGTAACCAGAAATCATGATTTATTTAAGGATGTCTGGATGCTGGCTGTTACTTCTCTTTGGCTATTAATGAGCAACACTGACACATGTGAATGGACTGATGAAAAGTACAATATTTATACTTGTTCTGGTTCCTTGAAACTTAGTTCTTTCTAAACTGCTTTCTCTTTTCAATATTCTTATTTTGTCATTAACATTATTAATTTCATTATCTATGAAAAATTTTAACACAGAATTTATTTTCATTATTCTTTTACTCTGTTAATCATAAAAACCCATTAATAGTTATTCATTTTTCTATTTAAGATTTATTAAACATATACCAGGTTTGGCCAAAAAAATGAGCTAAGAGGTTTGAAGGTGTAAGATGAATATAATATGGCCATAGCTCCAGTCTCCTCTCATTCCAATGACTACTGGCTTCCTTTATACCTATGGGTGAAGTGTGCTTTTTTCCTTTATTAAAGACTCACCAGGAGGGATTCACACAAACAACACATCAAGCTTATCAGGCTTTGTTGCACAAATCTTAAAGTATCCCTACAAAACCCTTTTCCCGAAATTTATTGCTTGGCCTTGAAAAAGATATTTCCCATTTCTTCCATCCAAGTACAATATTCCCTCCATGCCATACCCTTTAATTTAATCTTTTGTTTAGTATAGTAGGAACAAATCTACCTCCTACACTTCACCTCTGCTATCCCACCATCTGGGTGCTTTCCTTCTTTGTCTTTTTGTTCTACCCATATGTCAGTATCTATTCTGACTGTTCATTATTCTATACATGAATTTCCACTCTCAAACATTGTGTACTAATATATCAATCTGTTTTGCTTATTATTTGTTTCACAGGTGTATATTTTCCTAACCAATTTGTTAACTAAACTTTACCTACCTTTTATGCTATATAATGGTTGACAGTTTGTAATTCAAATAACTGCAACATGGTGATTAGAAACCCAGATCCTGACATTTCTTACTGGATTTGTTGCCTGATTTGGAACAAGCTATTTAATTTCTTTCTGCCTCAGTGCTTTCATCTGGAAAGTGCAGATAACAATATTACCTCTCTGATAAGGTTGATATGAAGATTAAATGGAAAAAAATGCTGGCAAAAGTCCTTAGAAAGGTTACTGAAAGAAACATGGTTAAGGGCCAAGTAAATATTAACTACTGTTATTAGCACTGAGTAAATACTTGTTATTTGGAAAGACAGAAGCACATATACTATAATCAATAAAGTAGCTAACAAAAGAAAAGCAATGTACTGATGTGAGTGATGACTTGGAAAAGCCATTGATAGTCAAAAACATGTAGTCATCAAAGTTTCTCCTTTAACATTCTCACCAGCAAACTTCCAATCCTGGTCAACCTTAATTCTCCATTTGGTTTCAGGGCTGAACTTATTTGGAACAAACAGTCTCATTGACTAATCTCAGTTTAAATTCATAGTCACTTATCCTTATGTTATTTGGGAAAGCCCTGTTTTTCAAGTTTATGACTCATTCATTGTCCTTGACTATTTCATACATTCTTCTCAAACGGAATCCTTAATCATCTTCTTCCTTGTTCTTCTGTCTTGCTGAAAACCTCACTTCCTAGTATAGGAAGCAAAAGAGAATCTCCAGTTTCTCATCAATTCACTTTCCTACCATTTTTACATTGAATATACTTAGGAGTTGGTCCTCATACCTAAGGGCAATTCTTAAATTGTACCCTAGATCTTATTCCTCTTGAGAAATCAAGAATTATTCTCCAGAATGCCCCCTGCTTTTTTGCATTTATAATTAATTTTCTTCCTCTACTGGATCTCCATGTAGGCCTATATACATGCAGTTATTTCTTTCATTTAAATCATTGTCTTGACTGTCCCTCCCTTCCAATAGTTGGGCCATTTCTCTGCTTCCTTTACAACAAAATTACTCAAAAGTAGTATATATTCTCAGTCTCTACTTCCTCTCCATTCCTTTTCTTTGAACCTACAACATTAATTCTTTGACTTGAACACCAAAACTCGCTTTTCCCCCAGATCACTAAAGGTCTCTATCCTGATAAATGGATCATGACAGGCCTTACAGTTCCCTTGGCTCACCTAAACTTTAAAGTGATTTCTTCCTGAGAATAGGCCCCTGACCTCTCTTTTCCTAGAGAACTCAGTTCAGAACAATTGAAATTATAACTTCTACCTCCATTGCTTGAGATGGATAATACTCGTGACAGTTTTAAAGCTCAATAGTCTTTCTCAAAGCACTGGGATCCATCCTTTGGAATTTATTTTATTCTTTTACTAACTGTGCCTGAGGTTTATTTTTTGGGGGGGCTCTGTGGGGATTGAACCCAGGGCCTTGGACATGGTAGGCAAGTGTTCTACCCTTGAGCCACATTCACAGCCCTCAGCCCCATACCTTTGAAATGAAATAATCAGGGGGAAAAAGTGCTCCTAGATCCATGTCTGAGGGAATGTAGGAGCCTCACTTGGAGAAGCACCAATTAACAAGTATGAATGGCGTAATCATGTTGATCAACCATTACCAATGTACTTTAGTACTTTCTTATTAGTTCACCCAGCTCTGAAAGACTGTTTCTTGCCTTTTAACTTCATCTGGTATAAAAGGTTACCTTCATTACTTATCTTTCTCAATCCATCAACAAATGGTATAATTGATTACATTTATAATTTTTTTTCTTTCCTTTCATGCTGGCTTATTTCCTCTTATGAAATTGACCTTTGAAGATAGGACTGACCTAGTATCCAAGCTTCATTTCTTTATAGTATTTTTATCTAGTTTTTTTCCTACAAGTACAAAGTAAAGCAGTTAGGGTTTGATCAGGTAAGTAGAAACACCATAAGGTATATGAAATAATGGATTTACTGTAGGTATTAGCACTGCTTTGGATATTGGTGAAGAAGGCTACAGAAAATTGCTCAGTAGATTTGCCTCTACTATTGATATATAATGAACAGATGTGAGTTGTCAGAACAGGAGGGTAAGAGGATAATCCCATAAACTTGGCCAACTGTGCTGACCCCCTCTTTAAAAAATTAACAATTTACTTGTAGCTTTGCCTGTTCTAAATCAATATAATATGCTACAATCCTCATTAAACATCATTTTCTGCATGAGAAATGTAGTCCATAAAGGTTCCTGCTTGGTAAAAGGAAACCAAGTTACCATGAAGGGAGAGATTTTTGTGACCTTTATGCAGACAAGAATCCAGAATTCAGGATGATGTGATAATTAGAAGTGGCCAGCATAGAGCAAAGTGATCAGAGTGCTAGAGCAAAGTGATCAGAGTGCCTCATATCTTTAGCATGTCAAACTTCCCCTCCATTGGGTGGGATCCTGAGAGGGCTCACTCTGTCCCTGGAGATTGTCCCCTTTTTCCTGTCCCTTTTAATAAACTCTTGTCTGCTACTCTGAGCAACTGAGCAACTTGTCTGAAATCTTTTCAATGGGATCTCAGAAACCACAAATGGAGGATCTCTACAGCAGGCTCTTGTTCTATAACTATATGAATAAATTAACAAGGGCTGGAGGAATGAAAGAAAATCTGGATGTGAAACACAGGATAGTAAGGACAATCCAGACCCAACGAGTGAGGAAAACTGGATTCTACAAGGAAAAACTGGGATTTGGTCCAATTTGTACTAAATAGAAGAAACTGATGCCTTATACCATGGAACTACATTATTGCTGGTCCAGGACTCAGAGAAGTTGAAGGAAGAAACTCAGTGGGTGTGCTAGAGGAATTGTATGCCTGAGAGCTGCCTCATGCTATTAAGATGCACAAGCAAAATGAGCAGCAGGTGCAAGATTACAGCAGGGTCTCTTGCCCCAACCCCCAGAGTTTAGTGAATGTTGTTACATTCCACCTTTCAAATCCTTTAGAAATATCTTGTAAGGTCACAAAACCACACAAGAAAGGAAATTTTAGGGAATATATCTAATAAGACTTGATTCAAAGTTACTACATCCTTTACACACTGACAATTCCAATTTTGTATCTATAGGTAAGTCCTGTCTCATGAACTCCAGATCTGTGTATTTATTCACTGACATTTCAACTCAGGTATCTAATAAACATTTCAAACTTAATGCTCTCATTGCATTTATTTGTGTTTGACTAAATCTGACTTTAAGCAACATAATTTACCCTTGCTTGCTCTCCTCCTCCTCTTCTTTCTCTCTCTCTCTCTCTTGCACACACACACACACCAGTAAAAATTTATTTGAGTAAATAGAATCTTTTGTTATTCAAATACAAAATCAATGCTGTGATTTAAATAAAAGAACAGAGAAGAATAACATAATAAGGTCTATATATGCATTCTGAACCTTATATTCCTATCTTCATCAAAATCACTATCTCCTTCCTAAATTATCACTGTCTCTCTCCTCCACACTTGCCCTTTGTAGTCTATATTTTTACCTAACATTTAAAATTATCCTTATAAAAAGTCAAATTATGCTACCCCTCTAATCATAAAAATATCCAAAATTGGTGTCTTTCTTACAAAAGACTTTATAGTAGACCCTCCCTAACTCTGAGACCTCATCTTCTCTTTCTTACCATTCAACTTCTCACACACATACACCCTTGCTGCATCTACACAGTCCTGTGACCTATTCATCACTCTGTCTCAGAGCTTTGTACCACTATTCCCCTGCCCAGGAAGCTTTTTGTCCCATCCACTCCCCGTAATAGCCACATGGCTCTCTTTCTCACATTTTCCAAGTTCTCCTCAAATGCCACCTAAATGGTTAGTTTTTTTTTAATTAAGAAATTTAGTTGTTGTACAATCAAAATTGCTTACAACTAAATGATATGATGTGATATGTATGTATTCTTATAATTAGATTTACCCCCTAGTGCCCACCCTAATTTCCTACCCTTATCCCTCCCCACTTCCCACCTCCCCCATCCTTCCCTATACATCTCTATGAATGCCCTAGGCTGTGTGTCATTACACCTTTGCTAGGTTTAATACATGAGAGTTGACCACCTTTCACACTTTTTTGTATCAATTTAGCTATGTTATAATATTCAGTTTTTAGGACAAACATAAGTCTAGACAGTGGTGTAAAGGTATTTTTCAAATTAATTAATGCTTACGTCAGTAAGCTTTGAGTAAAGTAGATAACTCTCCATGATATAAATGGACTTCATCCAGTCAGTTGAAATTCTGAAGAAAAGGGACTAAAGTCTCCTTAGGAAGAAGGAATCTGCCTTAGACTGACTTGGGACTGAAAATTACACATTAACTTCTGCCAGAATTTCCAATCTCCTGGCCTGTTCTGGAGTTTCAAACTTACCAGCACATGCCCAAGAGTGAATCCCTTAAAATCTCTTTTTCTTCATATGTGTGTGTGTGTGTGTGTGTGTGTGTGTGTGTGTAGGTGTGTGTGAGCTGGATGTGTATATGTCCTATTTATTCTGCTTTCTTTGAAAGCCTAATAGTTGTGTTTTCATTATAAAATCTCTGCTCCATTCAAACTGGAAGTCATCCCATGCAATTATTCCATCACAATTTCTGTTTCACTTAATCCGTCTTATTTTTTCACTAGTCTATGTATGCTATGGTCCAATGTTATTTATACTATCATTTTCTAAGCTTCATGATGGCAGGGTTCTCTGTCCTCTGTGGATTCTTAGCTCCTAAAATGTGTTTAACTTAGAGTATATCCTCAGTGAATATTTGTTGAACGAATGAATGAGTGAACAAACATGCTGAATTAATGACTTCTAAATAAATTGAGTATTTGGTTTAATTGAAAACTCTGATGAAGACTGAGTCCTTCGGATGGCATGAAAGAAAGATTAAATAAAAATGTTGGGGGAGATACTAAGGAGAAAAGTGAAATTATAACAGCACAAATGTGCAAATATAAACTAAAGAAGAAAATAAAAGAAAATAAAAATCATAAAAATAAAGAATTAACTAACTTTTCATCTGCATAGGGCACTCTTTAAATTGATAATGATATTTAATACTTTTCTTGCCTCTGCCTGGGAAAGCAAAGCAAAAGAAACTTAGCATAGACAAATGAAAATAAAGGAGAAGGAAAAAATTGGGTGAAAGCAGAAAGAAGACAAATGTTCTTAATGAATGCCAGTGCTTAGCTAAGATTAGGAACCACAAATGCAAATGACACCTATTTTCACATATTGTAACACTGCTTATCTGTTTTCAGAACAGAGAAATTAGCTTATACTAGAAAATATGAAAGTGGATAAAGCACTAAATATTTACAGCTAGAAGCCATAAAATTGAGGAGAAAAGCTTATTTGTGAAATTTAAATATTTTATGCACTACATTTAAGAAGATATTCTGTACCACCATCCTGACTAAACCAGATGAAAAAATGAAAAGCATACTTATTTCTTCATGAAAAATATTCAGCCCAGACAACGCATCTCAACATTAAAGCGGCATCTAAAACCCATTCATTCTTTTGCTTTTGTTCTTTTAATCATAAAACATGCATTATTGCTGCCCATGTGCCAGACAAAGCTGCATTTAAGAACTTATCAGAACGGATCCTCAACTTGTGAACTTAGAGGCTACCTTGGTAGCAGATGCTAACAACTCATCAGATACATATGTAATTGGCAATCATGACAATAGATAAGAAAGAAAAATCTAAAATGATGAGCTACAAGAATTTGAAGAATTAATTATGATTGGGTGTTAGGGACAACCATGTTGGAGCATATTTGCAGTGAGAAGTAGAAGATGAAGATGGCTTAATGTAGCAATGAATGGAAGGATTCACTTTTGACACAGAACCAATACACTTAAATCAGGAAGAAAATGCTGGTGCTTTTGAAGAAATGGAACCATTGCAGGATGTTTGGGGGAGAAAACTGCCGAGAACAAAAGCAGTGGACAAGTACTCTATGCCATTGTATCTTTTTTTTAATAGTCAGGAATTCATATTTGGAACTAAAAGTATCTGGTTTGTAAAACTGAAAAAACTAAATCAGGAAATTATACACAAGGGAAAGAATAAAATAATAGCATTTGAAGATGTATGTTGCTAGAATTAAAGGAGAAAGATTTTGTAGCAGGATTCCCCAATGCATAATTGTAGCTATAATAATGTAAGACCCAAAATTTGAAATTAGAATTCAAAGACAATAGTTTTAGAACCAGTTCAGGGAAGCATCATAGGGAAGTAAATGAAGGATCAGAAAAGGACAGTAAACTGTTGCAAGGTTGAACAAAGATACTAAAGATATCCCTCTTTAGTACCCAGAAACAGTGTGCATTACCTTATATAACAAAGAAAAACAAAAGAAGAAACAAAACCAACCAACAAACAGCAAGCAAACAAACAATTTTACAAATATGATTAAGCTAAACAGATGAACTAGAGAGATTCTTCTGGATTATCAGAATTGACCCTAATGTAATTACAGATGACTGTCAGAGTGAAGGATGTTTGGTTAGGGAGAGGAAAAGACCATGTGACTATAGGAAAGGTTTGCATAACACATTTTAAAGATAGAGGAAGTGGTCATTTGAAGCCATAAAAGGCAAGAAACATTTTTCAGGAAACTCTAGTGGGATTACGGCCCACCTACACATAGTTTGGAGCCACTGAAAGCAATTTTGGATTTTTGACCTCCAGAACTATGAAAAAAATAGTTTGTGTTGCTTTAGGGTACTAGGTTATATATTTGTTACAGCAGCAATAGGAAACTAGTACAGAAGCCAATACAGAAGGAGACATTATAAAGCTGGTTATTCTGTGGACTGCTAGGACCCAGTGTTATCTGCTATCTGGTAGATAGTTACTGATTTTAGAGTTGTCCCAGGCTAGTGGTGAGGAAGCTGGACTAATTATCAATGAAAGCCAGTTCATGAATATTGACAGCAGATTGCAGGGGAATTAACTGCTTGGACCTTCTTTTCTTTCTCTAGTGTGCTATCTGAACATATGTTGGAACCCAAAGAAAGACTTCTAGCAAAAAGTGGCACAGGAAAGTAGTAAGAAATCATTAAAATTCATGGAAATGTTTAGGGAAGAAGGCATCGATGGCACCTTAGAGCTCAGATCTACCAATGTCCATGTGAAATTATCTGTTCTTCCACTGATTTTTCAAGGAAGTATTAATTTTCTGTTAAAAAAAACCCTCAGGTCATATAACACAGTGGAATAAATTACAGTTCTTTTCCCTCCTACTATAGATTACAAGGCTGCATTTGACATTTATTATGGCACCTCTCTACTGAGCATTCTGGATCCTTATACTCTCAAACTTGCAATTTTATAGATCCAGGTTTTCTTGTTTAGTAGATAACGCCTTGCTTATAGTGCCCTTTTCAGGTTGTGGGTGCTGGTAATTATCTGTCATGGAAACAGCGAGGGAAGACTCAGTGAGTCTCCTTACATATAACATTTTTCTTTTTGTCTATATTATGTAATAATAATCTCATCTCCTTATTTAAAAAAATTACATAGCAACTTACTTTCTGAATTAATGATCAGTAGGTATAAAGTAGGAGCGTTTGTAACTTTAAACTATATAAAGTACTAAGTAGCATTTTTAAACTATATAAAGACAGTAGCATTCCTCTATCAAGAAAGAACAAATTTCCTCAAGTTTAGAGTGATGTGGAGAGAGGACAGTTCTCTTTTCAAAGATGTATATAATAGCTATCAGTCACACTGCACCATATGATAGTCTCATCTATATTAAGGAGGGTCTCCCAAGTGTACAAAGTGTTATTGTGATACTGATGCCTTACCTGTGCCTTCAATAGATAATTTCAATGTTCAGGTAGTTCGGACACTTCTGACTGATGTAGTAAATTGTAGAATTGGTAAGTTGCATAGTCATGAGCCTTTGTTTGACCTCTTGTACAATAAAGTAGGACCTCTTATCCAAGTCCATAAAGTAAATCATACTAAGTGTTCTTCCTCTGTGGTAGGTATTCTTTGTTGAATATTGATATGAGACAACAAGTTATACATATTTTGTGTCCTCTTGCATAACTACATACACCTTCCTCTTCTACATATTCCTTGTCTCATATCTTCCACAATTGCCCTTATAGCCCTCTGAGAAAACCTAAGCTTCAGCCTAATATTTTACACATATCCTGACTTCAGGCCACCTGTCCCTCAACACCCAGTTGATGACCAAGTGTACTGTTCAAAGCTTGGCCACTAAGAAACTTTCACTGATTATTGTATTTCAGGCTCACCATAAAAAGGAATTACGATTTGGGACTAATTTTCAGGTTGCTGTTAAATATTGAATCAACCAAACAAATATTCCTGATCTTTTTCTCCTCTATCAGCTGGCATCTTTTGAAAAACCCCTCAAACTACTCCATCCTCAACTTTCTTCCTTTGTGTTTATCTTTTTTTTCTCCAAAATCAATAGCACAGTAATACCTATAGAAGACATGTTATAAAATGTCCTTATGGTAAAAAGTTGTAAAAAGAAGCTGGAAATATTCCTCTTCTTGGGACAGATGTATAATTGCAATCGAATAAATAGGAGTATTTATACAACTTGAGTTTTTATTTCTTATGTCCCTTTGGAAACACAAGAAGTATGATGTGGGTTATTCCAAAATTTGTCTTTGAGGTTTTGCTAAGGCCTCCAACTCCATCAACATTTCTAATTTTCCACAGTGAACAACTTTAAAAATTTCTGCATATCACTTGCCATCTATTGGGAATTGGTATTATTTCAGCAGAAAAATTATGTAACCACCCAACACAAATAGTGATGTCTTACTGTCATGCTGAAATGTCATGGTGAATGCTGCTGTCCTGGAAGTTCTTGGCCTCTCCTGGGCTTGTATTCTTCATCATTCTTGGTTGTGTTCATGTCACTTGGAAGTGTCTTTAGAATTGACCGCTTTGGAATAAATTTGAAGTACAAGGAGTAGACAAAAATTGTTGCATCCTATCTATTCACCCAATCCATCTTTGGCATCTTTGTGTGAGTAAGAAAAAACAAACAAACAAATAAACAGTAACAAAAAACATTCCAAGAAAACAAAAACTTCTAACATATGGATATTTTATTTTTATCAAGATATATGTTGAGGAAAATTATATCTAGGTTTGTAACCAGTCAACCAGAAGTTGGAGAAAAAGAAGAAAGAAAGAAGACAGGGAAACAAACTTGGATTGATGTAAATAATGCCATCCTATTCTTCTAAGGAACTGAGGAAGAAAATGAAAGGAAGGAAATCTCCCTGCCCAAAGATTTTGGCAAGTATAAGTATTTTTCATGACTTTATTCTGAGACTGAATGGTGACAGCCACACAGAAATAAAGTTATATATTTTGACCTTCTGGCATTTTCTTTTCCTGACCCAAACAGAATGCTTCATGTGACTAAAATTACATTTTGTTTTCTATACTGCAAAGTTAAAAATGAAATAACATTAAGTGAAAGAATTCATCTATATTTCACAAAGTTAAATAAATTTTTTTCAAAGCTAAAAGTAATTTCTAATACAGCAATCTGAAGATAATATATACATTTTAATTCTTTAATTGTTAAAGTGTCAAACTAGTATCTGAAGTTCCCAAGTTCACACTTTCTCTTGGCCAAATGTTATCGTTAATTCCTTTGATCTGTTTCTTTCTGGTTTGATTATCTGGCAAATAAGCAACATTTAGAGGAAAAAAAGCAATTGTGTCTTACTAAACCTGGTTTTGACCATGTTCTATCACCACTAAGTGACGTCACACAAAAAATGTACAAATGAAAGATAAAAACACTGACCCCATGAGATTAGACAGAGACAGCTTCTTTTGACAGAGATCAGTGGGACATATATTGTTAGAATCCTATCTCTTTTTGTTCTGGTTTGTTTTTTTCCCACCACCGTTAGTATTTTGTTTTAGAGTCCACCTGACCAAAGTGTAAATAGCAATCAATATGTGTTATTATCAATGATATTTTGCAAATAATTATTCATACCAATATTTATCTATAATGCAAAATAGAGTATGTGTTTAAGCTGTATTGACAGATACTTACCAAATCTTACTATGAATTTAGATTGCTTTAGAAAAAGCTGACTGGTAAGGGAATCTAAAGGATAAATAACAGGAATCTGGTTTGTAGGCAATCTTTTCCTTGATATTTTTTCTTTTATAAAATTGTTTCAAAGCTTCACAAATCAATATTAATATATTAAGAGAAGAGGAATTTTTTGGATGTGCCACCAGCACATACCATTCATGAAGTAAAATGTGATACAATTGATTCATGCAGCCCTTGCTCCTTTCTAGCATGATGATTTGTATTGATATATTTGTATGTTACTAACAATCAAGTAAATGAAAGATACCTACAAATAAGTCACTACATTTTCATTGGCTTCCTTCCTGTGCTGTTACTTATTTAGTTTGTTTCTGTGTATTATATCCTGTATAAGCTGCCACAGCTATTCGTCCGTTCTAACAGAATCTCCTTTCTGCCAGAAGACTAGATCATTCTGGATGTTCGGTTCCTTGCAGATGTCTGTAATTCCACCCAAAACTCCCTGTCTGGGTGATGAATGACTTTTTCTTCAACTGGTGGAAGTATAACTTTGGAAATTATCTCAGTGAATCATGTAAGGTTTGAATATTCTACCTTTATAAATATAAAAAATAGTAAAATAGATAACACACATTTTTGGGTTTCTATTCATGGAGTTACGAAGCAATGGTCTAAAACAGCATGATCTTTACAAACTCACCAAACATTGTTACATCCTTGATTGATAAATTAAGTTTTTTATAGACTTTTATGTCTGGAATATTAGGTAAGCTTACATATATTTATCTATAAAGAGACACTGGAGGAAATAGGCCATGGTTATATTAATTTTTAATAATTCCCAGCACATGGTTTATATATTTAGATAATGAGGGCTAAATATGGAGAATGCCTGCATTTGCATTCACTCACTCTTTAAACCACACCAAATGACATCAAAGGATTAAAGCAACCAGGAAAACCAGGAAAAGAGAGGAGATACAGCAATATAGATTTCAAACATTAACAATAGATACACAAGTAGAAATTAATTAAGATGACTTTAAAAAATGTGAAACTTAGGTTGGCTTTGGAGAAATGTTCAGAAGGTCTAATGACTACTAGAAATGGAAAAGTGGGGTGATGGAGATTAAGTTCTATAAAAATTCATATAAGGAGTTTTGATTTATGAGATAATGAAAGCATCCATGTGCTTCTTAAATTGGCAGAAATTACTGAAATTCAACTTACGTACTACAGCTAGCTGTTCATCTGAGAAGTTGAAAATAAATGCATATATTCAAGCCCCCCAAAACAAATAAATAAATAAATAAAAGGTTAGAAATTATGATTTCCCTCTAGGCAATGACAGGAAGTATTAGTAACTGGCATCAACAAAAACATCTCTGAAAAAACAATGGTGTTGAAGGTGGGGAGGACTGAAAATAGGTGGACTAAAAATAGATGGTCTATATAAAAAGCAGGTTAAGCGGTGGACCCTCCACCTGTTAGCTAACACTGAGAAACTGTGTGAGAGAGCCTAACTCAGGCAAGCAGAGACACTGGAGAAAAAGAACTTAAGGAACAATAGGTTCAGAGACACATGTTCATAAGGAGAGGCAAAAGGGCAGGAAGTGGCTAGAAATCTAGATCCTACTGCCTGGCAGTGAGAGCTCCACCATGGAAGGTAGATTGGAATTTTGGATTATGTACTATCTTTGTATCATTATAATAAACACTAACCTTAAAGAACATAATGAATAAGGCTAGCTACTTAGTATGGGAATAAAATTGAATTTTGGCTTCATTTTATTCAGTGGAAACTTTTAATCAAATTATTTTAGTTTGAGAATTTTGGTTGATGACTCCCCAAAAATTCTCATAATAAATGTCTGAATTTGCAAATATGTTCCTCCCCAAAAGGGGTTCTTATCTTAGTTTTATACATCAACTAGGCCCTTCTCATTAAAGTCTTGCTGATAACTGTGACCATCTGCAGTATGAGAATGTTTAGAAATCCCTTACAACTTTGAGAAATATAGCATATGGTATGATGTAAATGTATTTTTAAGTTAATTTTCTTTTAGTTACAGTCTTAAACTTTATTTCTTTATCTGGGATCAGAAATATTTTGGGTCTTGCACCACATCCTCTATGACCTTAGAAGCAGTTATGGTAGGATGTTCCTGTGCACACTGATGACTTCTGCCCTGGTGCATTTTGTGGGTCTCATGGTGTTTTCTGAAGCCTTAAGGAGCTTACTTAGCCCAAAATAAATGCAGCTGGAAGTGCAGGCTCTCAGAGCTACTTGGAGAGCATGAACAAATGAAGGACCAATATTTACAGATAAAATCTTACTTTTCCATCAATCAGAGGAACATAGCAAATGTGTGGACTACACAGTTCCTCAGAGGTGCTCAGTGGGGACTGACACACATTTCTTCAAAGTTTAAACAGTTCCATAATGTGCCCTTACCTGGCTTTCCTGCCCTCCCTGTACTCATCTTTATTGTCCATCACTTCTACTTCTTGACATTACCTCCGATAAAAACTACCTGCAGTTAGGTCCTTGTCTCATTCTATGCTTTTGGGCAAAACCAAGCTTAGTCAAGTCCCATCAAAACAGCTTTGATCTCATGAAAACCTTCTGCTGCCCCTGTTCCACTCCTGTGCCAGGAAGAGAGAACACACAAGATTAGAATTCTGCAAATATATAGATATAAACATAAATATAGCTAAATACAGATACAGTTATAGATTAAGTACAGATACAGATATTGATTTTCATTTGACATATTTGTTAGGACATGCTTACAAGTGTTTTTGGAAGAAAATTTTCATGTTTGGTTATTGATTCATAATGAAACAGGAATTTCAGAAGCTAGTACTTTGCATTAATTTAATGGTAGTCATATGAAATTTTAAAGTGAGCCTGGTTGCAAGGAGAACACTATAAGATATAGTTGCTCCCACAGAGATCCCTGTAATACCTGGAATTTTTGGAATGAAAGGTTGGCCTCCTTTGCAGACAATGCCATTTAGGCTTATGAAATTTGCTGATGTGAACAGAATCAGCCTAAAAATTAGACAAATTTAAAACAGCATAAAATTTTCCAACTTTTTCCTTTTCTGTGATTTCTGTTTTGTTTTGTTTTTTGATCTTGGGCACTGGAACACTGTTCTCTTTGTTGTTCCTTCCTTTCTTCTTCCTTCCTTCTTTCTTTCTCCGTCTTTTCTTCTTTTTCCCTGTTTCTTTTTTTTTGGTATACAGATTGAAGGATCCTTTACCAGAAAATATTTCAAATTTTGTGTCTCTACTTTTTTCAGCATATAATCTGATCTCAAGCAGATTCACACTGCTGTACTCATTCACTCACATATGGAGGAATACAGGAAAGGTTCAGGGAAGAAACATTTCACCAATATTTGTGTAATTAAAGTGCTAAATTTATAATTGAAAGATTAGTTATTTGTAATATGGATAATAGAAATAGTACAATATGTTTCTTTTTTAGACAATTTTAGACAATTCATTGAGAAATATATGGAGAAATGTATGTATAGAAATGTACATATACATATATGCACACATATCACTATATATAGATAATATTTTCTAATTGATGACCATAGATTATATCAACTATATTACCAATAATAGTAACATAATATACATAATGCTTTCCTGTGTTCTAAATTCTGCTTTTACGCTTCAGGTATCTATTTTAACCTTTTTTTTTTTTTTTTTTTTTTTTTCTGCAATGACCAAAAGACCTGACTAGAACAATTTTAGGATGAAAAGTTTATTTTGGGGCTCACAGTTTCAGAGGTCTCAGTTCTAAAAGAACTGGCTCCATTCCTTGGGGCTCATAGTAAGGCAAGATGTCATGAATGCAGAGTAGCAGAGGAAAACAAGTCAGAACATGGTCACCAAGATGCAGAAAGAGAGATTATGCTCAACCAAGACACAATATAAACCCCAGAGGCATACCCACAGTGACCTTTCTCCACCAGGGACACCCTACCTGCCTATAGTTATTACTCAGTTAATCCCTATCAGCAGATTAATGTGCTGATAAGGCTTTCATAATCCAATTATTTCAACTCTAAACCCTCTTGCATCATCTCACTAATGAGCTTGCAGAGTAGAATGGGGGGATGCACCTAATATCTAAATTATAAAAGAAGTATCTTAGAGATTTCTCCATGGTAATGATATATAATATAATTCTAGGTTTGGTCATTTCTGGTTTTTTAAACCTGTTTTTCTATTCGTGAATAAATGTTCTTTAAGGTAGAGTAAGATGGCAGCTAAGTAAGATCCTCCAGTCATTGTTTCTCTACAGATATCAATTTGAACAGCTATTTACAAACTTCACAAAAGTTAAGGAAATCATGTAAGAAATGCTAGGTTTTATTAAAATAATTTTAGAAAGACTTGTTGAAGAAGGCAGAAAGAGATTTATCCACATGATCCTTCCTCCAGCCCCAAGTAAATTGGAGAGAGATGCTTCCCACTTGCAGGGAGGGAGCCAAAACTAAATGCAAGCCTTACATTTGTAACCCTATATCAGGCATGCCATGTTGAAATCCTGTGCCAGAAAGAGCTACCACAACTTCTTCAAAGCCTAAAACCCCAGATTTAGTCACTGGAAATATGTAAGGTTAGATGACTGACTGCCTCAACCACCTCTCTTCCAACCCTAGCCATCAAATGTGAGAAAAAGTTTCCATCTATTGAGTAAGAAAGGAAAGCTATTACATGATTTTTTCCCTGAAGCTCACTGCCCCGCTTAGTGAGACCCAGTACCAAAAGGAAATCAATAGGACATATTCTCAGGTAGATTGTAGATTGAGCCACATTGACCTGATATTGAATGGAATACTGTGTGCTGGTGGGACAGACTGGAGGTTTGGTCTGTATATGATTGTAAGACTCAGGTATAACTCAGCTTCATGTCAGCCAAGAAACACTCTCAATTTCTTATCTCTCAACCTGAGACAACACTGCTATCCTCAGGTCATGGTTCAGATAGAGCTTCTAGACATTCTCTAGCATAAGGCAGAGAACTATGTCCAAGTGGACAGTCTTGTAGCATCACCATCAGCCCTGAAATGGGCCCTGGTATACCCCTGAGACTGTGCATGTTCATGCAAGCTTTGCGACTCGATTCACCCAGCTTAGAATCTAAATAAGTAGCCAAGGGACTAGTGTTACCCACACAATGCCAATCTAAGGCAGCAAGGCATGAAGCAAGACTCCATTCGCTGGGAGAGAGTAAGGTGGTAGTCACAGTACTGTGTTTTGGAACTCAGTGTTGAGCTGGTGAAACCTAACACTGGGCATATCCTAATGGTTTGCAGTGGACTGCTGCCCAAGTCTTCAGAATAGGGCCAGTGCCAGATGGGAACAGAGCCCTATTCTACTATACTTCTACTCAGGACAGCATCATCTGTGATTGTGACAAACTTAGACAAGTTCTACCCCAGCATTGAGCAGCATTTACCAGTGTAGACATTGGTTCTACTCAGTACTGTACTGCTCCCAGTGGAACATTGGCTTAGGGTGTGACATGAACTGTGGCATTGGTAGTCATGGTTATGGTTATAGAAATTTGGGGTTAGTTCCTCTAAGGTTCTTCTGCCTAATGCCAGACAGAATTTCACAGTGCCTATATAGGCCACAATGGCTTATCCTGGCCCTAGGAAGAAAGATTTAGGGGCAAACTAACCAATTTACATAGTCCTGCAATTCATTTTGAACAACACTCCAACTGTGCATTTGGTTAAACCTTGGATTGAATTGCCATCTAGAACTGAAACGGTGACAACTCACTGATAGCAGACTCATAGCAAACCCGAGTTTAATGTGTCATCTAGTGGAGCAAAAGTAGAAAGTACTACAGATTCAAAGAAAATAAGCAGCCTACTTAGTGTATCTGGAAAGATAAGAAAAAACAAAGCCAGATTCAAAATCTGAATAACTAAATACTCAATCCTTTAATGCTTGAAGTCTGTCATATAGCAATAAGCATCAAAAATCTTGGGGGAAAGATGAACTCACTTTACAATCAAGATAAGAAATTACTAGAAAATGATCAGATAGTAACAAATATAAGAGAACTCTGGGATGGAGAATTAAAAACAAGTATTTTGAGGAAACTCAATGATTTTCATAACAATAGAGATATGAATCAATATTCTGACAAGAAAACTAAACAGAGGGAAGGAAACAAAAAATCAAGCAAATCCTTGAGCTGAAAAATATGTTAAGTGAAATTAAAGAAATGAAAGGAGGCATCAGTAGAAGAGAGATCATACAGAAAAGTCAGTGATTCAAAGATTGTCTATGTGAAAATACATAATCAGAGTAAATAAACAATAAAGAGAAATAAATAAAGCATGTAAGAACATTGGTGCTTAATAAGTTCAAGAGGACCTTGAGAATGCCAAAGGGGTAGAAAACTTATTCCCAGAGAAAAAACAAAAAAGTTCCCAAATCCAGAAACATGAATACCCATGTACAAGAAGGTCAAATATGACCAGTCAACTTTATGTTAATGAAGTTCCCATCCAAAAGATAATACAAATATGCTCTAGTAGGTGAAACATGAAGATTTTCAAGATTCTGGGGAAAAATAAATAAATAATAAGAATCTCCTAATTTTCTTGAAAGTGGACTTCTCAGTAGACACTTTATAGGCCAGGACAGGGTGACATGAGATTTTTACAAAACATAAGAAAAATAAATGGTAAGGATACTGTACTCAGGAAAGCTAGCTTTAGAAATGAAAGTGAGGTAACAACACATCCAGATAAATAAAAACTGAGAATATATTTCTCCACCAGGCCTGTTCTATAAGAAAAGCTAAGGGGAGTTCTTCAAACTGACAGAAACATTAATGAGTAAAAGAAAAACATGAGAAAATATAAATCTCCCTTATAAATGTAATTATACAGAAAATTCAGAATGTTCTAATATTATAAATGTGGTATATAAACCATTAGTTTTTCTAGTATGAAAACAAAAATACAATCAAAATTAAAAATAATGAAAAATATGTTAATATTTCATGAAAGAAGCAATATGAAGTATATAAAAAAACATAAAAATTCAAAATGTGGAATTAAATGGAAGACAAGTAGGGAATTTTTCTGCACATTTTCTCTATTTTTCCTTATCTTTAAGGTCACATTAATTTGTTCTCATTTCAAAATAGCTTGTTATAACCAAAATATTTTTATTTTATGCCTCATGGTAAACACAAAGCAACAGCCCATAATACAGAAATCAAAAATAATAAGCAAGGAATAAAAACATACCATTAGAGTAAATCAGTTAACCAAAAAGGAAAATAAAAAGGGAATCAGAGAGAGAAAGAATAAGAGAGAGATACAATAAACCCAGAAGATAAGTTACAAAATCACTGTAGTAGTACATAACTATCATTAATTTTCTTAAAGTTATATGAATTAAATTCTCTTATTATAAGACAGAATGACTGAACAGAGAAAATAAACTCAACTACATATTGCTCACAAGGAACCTATTCCACTTTTTTTATCAGATATGTGTGTAGGCTGAAAGAAAATAGATTGAATACAAAAGTGGAATAAAAAAGCAAAGTAACCATATTTATTTTGAATAAAGTACACTTTATTTAGAAAGTAATAAAAAAGGAGAAAGTCACCGTATTATGATAAAGAGGTCAATTCAGCAAGATAAAATAATAATTCTCAGTATGTATATAACCAATATGTAAAAAAATCCCAAATATTTTAAACAAAAATTAGTAGTCCTAAAAGGAGAGATAGATGCTAATACAATAATGGGGATATTAATTACCCACTTTCAGGAATGAACAGACAAAAAAATCAATAAAGAAACAGCTGATTTTATAGTCAAGGAAATAAAACCTAAAAATATGCTGAATAACCATTAGACTAATAAAGAAAACTTAAAAAGTTGTAGGATACATAATCAAAATACAAAATAATTAGTATGTCAAATAGGCTCATAGTGTATTATCTTAAATTGAAATTAAAAAGTGACCTAGGGAAATTATTAACCCCAAAGAGTTGTGAATGGAGACTACAAACTGGTGGAAAAACTTGAAGACATGCACAAAAAATTGAAAGACATTCTGTATTTGTTGATTGGAAAAATCAATATTGTTAAAATGTCTGTATTTCTCAAAGTGGTCAAAGTGATTCAATGCAATCCCTATGAAGATACCAATGACATTATTCAGAGAACTAGAAAAAGAAAACTTAGTATTTATATTTAACTGCAAAATAAATAAATAAATGGCCAAAACCATGTTGAACCAAAAACAAAGCAGAAGGTTTTACATTATTTGACTTTAAAATATTGTAGTGATCAAAACAGCATGGTATTAGCATAAAAACAAGCATAAATCTCAAAGGAAATTAATAGAAAGCATATCTTTATGGCTGAGTAGAACTCTATTGTGTATATACACCACATTTTCTTTTCACATTCATCTACTGATGAGCACTTAGGCTTGTTCCATAATGTGACTATTGTGAATTATAGCAGCAAAACAACACCACCACAGGAAAATCCAAAACAAACAAACTGTGGTATACATGTATCACAATAATATGGTGATTTTTAGAACTTTTAGATAAAAATGAAATAATGGGACAACTGTGTAGTGTTATCTTTATAGGAATCTCCATACTGCTATCTAAAGTGGTTGTATTAATTTGCAATCCCACCAAAAATATATAACTGTAAGTTATTTTCCACATTCTCACCATAAATTATCATTATTTATATTCTTGATGATTGCAGTTCTAACTGGTGGTAAGATGAAATCTCAGTATTGTTTAGATTTATATCTCCCTGATTGCTAGGAATCCTGATCTTTTAAAATGTGTTTGTTGGTCACTTGTATTCTTTTCAGAAATATTCCTTTAGATTTTTTCCCAATTTATTAAGTGTTTTACTAGGTTTATTTAGGTATAATTTTAAAAATTCTTTATATATTCTAGCTATTGATCTCATGTTAGATGAGTAACTGGCACAGATTTTCTCCCATTATATAGGCTTTCTCTTCAAGCTTTTTTTTCCTTTGCCATTCAGAAACTTATTAGTTTAATGTCATTCCATTTACTGATCCTTGAATTCTTTCTTCAGTTTGAGTCCAATGTGTTGGAGTGTTTTCCCTTTCTTTTCTTCTAGCATTTTCAGTACTTCTTAAGTAATTCATAGTTTTTTGATCCACTTTGGATGATTTTGTGAAGGGTGAAAATGATCTAGTTTCATTCTTCTACGTGTGAATGTCCAGTTTTCCTAGCATCATCATTGAAAAGGCTATAATTTCTCAAGTTCATAACGTCCCTCTGTTCTACCGATTCTACTATGTCAAACTTTTTTAACTAATTCAAGCTATCTTTCTACCTTACCTCAACAGTGAATCAGCACCACAGTTTTATTGTCTGGGTTCCTGTGGTGTTCTTTCAGGTCTTATGTTCAAAGCACTCATATTTCAGTGTCTCTATCATTCTGATATTGAAATTAGGTAAATACCTTCCTTCACCCACCTCACTGACAGCAGTTTTCCTGCTGCTTAAATTCTAAGACACAGAGCAACTGGAAATCACTCTCTACTCTACCATCTTTTCTCCCTAATTCTGGATATTCTTACATGTTCAGTCTTCATATTCATTTTAGAACTTCTTGGTTTATTTAAAGTGGTATTTTTATTGGGGTTATATTAATATTATTGACTAATTCAGAAAATTGGAAATCTTATGATTGTATCAAGATCTCTAATTCAAGAGTATAGTATGGATTTCCATTTCTGTGTCCATTAGCAATATTATATAATTATCATTTCTTCAGATCTTGTACATCTAAGTTCATTTCTAGGAATTATATCATTTTGATACTATTATAAAGTAACACTCTTTCCTTAGCTTCTGATTTGTGCATACCCATTTATCGTTATAATTTCCATTAGAATTTTTAGTAGTTTTATAGTTAATCTCACTGACCTTTCCCAGCAACTAATAATTTATCTCCAAATGATGAGATGTTTTATTTTCTACTGGCCAATTTTGATGTTGGTTGTTCTTCTTTCACTAAATTTAGTTGCTAGTAATTCTGTAATAAATTTTAAAAGCACAGATAATATTTTTATGTTAATGTAGTTATTTTTTTGCTCAACTCTATTTTTGTGAACATTTCAGAAGTAACTTTTTAAAAAAATAATAGACTTCACTTTTAAAGTATTTTTAGGTTTATAGAAAATTTCTGTGGGGAAACTGTATTTATAGAAGTGTCTATTTTTTCTTGATGTTTCTAATTTTGCTCTCATTTCTGTGATATGATTTCTCATTCTTCCTTGAGCTTTAATGTATCAAAATTCCATCTTATATTAATGCTGTATATCTTTCCCAAAGTTCTGATCTTATTGAGGTTATAGAATTGTTAAGGTCAAAGAATTGTTGTTAAATTATTTCTCTACCATTGATCACAGTTTTCACTGGTAACATGCTAACATTTTTATGGGTAAATGTATTTTGTTTGGCTTTAATTCTTTCTTTATTTTTCCTTTATATCCTTTTAATATTCATATAATATCTAATATACATTTTTAAAAACAAGCTTTTTTTTATGAAAATAGAGCTCCTTCTAGAAAGTATTCTTCTGTGGCTAGAGCAGTGGCATGTGCAAGGACCCTGTTCGAACCCCAGCACCATATATAACTAAGTGTTGGAGCAATGAAAATCAGATTAAAAACTAAATAAAATTAATTCTTTTTCTCTCTCTCCCACACATTGTCATTCTCTCTCTCTCTTTTTTAAAAAGTATTCTCCTCATGATTGACCATTATACCTGTAAATGAATGTTTTTCAACCATTTTCACCCCTCTGGATCACTGATATTATCACTTTAGGCCCTTTATAATGCAGTCTTTTCCTTTCCCTTTCCACTCACATATAGTCTTCTACAATTCTGGCTTGGTCATGTGAATTCTTATTTAGTACCTTCTCTATTTTTAAAAATTTCCTGAATCTAAGAAGTCCTCTCTACTTCATTGTGTTCCAATTATTTCAAACAAGATATTATTTTCTTGTACATCAACTCTTCCTATTTTTTGAAGAACTTTAGCCTGACAGTTTGTCACTGCAGTTTTCCAGCACTCTTTTTTTGAGTCAACCTATACCCTAGCTGAGGTTTGTGACATTTATATGGTTTCTGTTTGAAGAAAAATTTTAGTTTCATTGAAGATGAAGTTTCTATTTCTGTTTCTTTATTTTGAATGATTTATAAGGAGAAGGAAGAAATTTTCTTTTTAGTGTACACTACTAAAATAAATAATCTGCACATTTTGAAATTCAAATTTTCCTAGTACTTAGTACTTTAAAATATTATTAAGTGTAATTTCAGTTTTGATTTTCAGTTTCTCCATTATAGCTGAAAGCAATATTTTAAGACGCGGTAGATTTAAGTCTTGACAAATATAGATGATGTTTTAGATAACAATGTTAGAACAGTTTGGAGGAGGAGGCTGGAAGTGGCAGGAAGAAATGTGTTAGAAGTAGGGAAAAACAAGAGATCTATATTATGATATTTTCATGCAAGAAATAAGTTAGAACTTTGTGAGTATGTGTGATATATTTTAATAGTAATCTTATCATTAAATAATTGTAATAAGATGTTTATTCAAAATTATAAAAACAAGAATTAAAAATAAACTTTACTTTCAATTAAATAAAAATAAGGACTGGATTCTATCAAAGTCACTATCAAATAGTAAGTGTCTCATAAGTTCAATTCTTTAGATAAGTACACACACGATCAGGTGTTATTCCTATAGTTATTAGAACAATTGTGCCACTATTACTTTTATTGCTTTTTCTAGGTGGTAAATTGAAGTGTTAATTTCAATGACAAATGAAGCTAAAAGGCTGATGTTCTGGCACACCAAACTTTTTATTCATAGTTACTCTAAAAAAGAAAAGCTTTCCTTTTGATTTTGACATGTATATTTGAGATATAAATACTTTGTCAGGTGTATGTTTTGCAAAATATCTTCTTTCAGTGTGTGCTTATGTTTCTTTTTAAAAATGATATTATTGATAAACAGAATTCTTTTAAAAAAGTTCTAATTTAATTTTATATTTAGTTTATCATTCCTTTTCTGATTAGTACTGCCTTATGTGCTACTTAAGAAAGGCAGATAATATCAATACAAATAATTTTACCAGCTATATGATGTGTAAATCAAAGGTCCTGTCATTTAATTCCTGCTATTATAACTATATATTCCAATCTTATTAGGAACAAATTATTAATGCAATAACAAGTCATGAATTCCTTGTTTATACTAACAGCAATATATATGTAAACATCTAATATGTACATAATACTCCAAATAGTTTTGTTAGACATTCAGTATTTAGATGGATTTAAAACTCTAGAAAAGTTTCAGCTTTATCCTGACTTAAAATCTATTGTTCTGAGCTTTTCATCATAGTACTAGCTCTATTCTATGATATTTCATATGGCCTCTAATCACTGCTATACAAACAAGTACTCCACACAGAGCTATCTTTTTTGTGCCTACAGAATCTTTGCTTTTCAAAAGCATCAGACATATAAGGAAGAGAAAGCAGATGGTTTTGAGATGATAGAAGACAATTAGTGGCACTATCCCAAAGACCTAGAGCTTAAAATTGACTTCAGATTTTAAATGATTTAGTGGGAAGTTTCACTCAGCATATTTTTTTCTGTTTCCATCCATTTCAGCTGCAAAAAAGTCATGATATCATTCTTTCTAATAGCAGAGTAGAACTCCGTGTATATAAGTACCACAGCTTTTGGATATATTCATCCAGTGAGAGGCATCTGGGCTGATTTCATAGTTTAGTTAATGTAAATTGAGACTGCTATAAACATTGATGTACCTATGTCTCTTTAATATGCCAATTTTAGCTCTTCTGAGAAAGTACCCAGAAGTGTGATAGCTGGGTTGTATAGTGGATCCATCCATAATTTGGGCGGCAGAGGAGTCTCTACACTGTTTTCCAGAGTGCTTGTACAAGTTTGCAGTCCCAACAACAGTGTTTAGTGTTCTTTTATACCCACAATCCCTTCAGCATGTGTTATTGTTCACATTTGTTTTTGCTGTTCTTACTGGTGTGAGGTGAAATATCAGTGCAGTTTTGATTTGCATTTCTCTGATTGTTAGCGATGTAGAACATTTTCTCATGTACTTATTGGCTTTCTGAACTTCCTCAGTTGAGAAGTTTCTATTTAGTTCCATGGCTCATTTATTGATTGGTTTGTTTGTGTTTTTGATGTTGTTTTTTTTAGTTCTTTATATATTCTGGAGAGTTTTGCACTTTAAATAAGAATCAAGGAAGTACAGGGGAAATTAAAGGTGTAGAGTCATTACGATTATGCAATAAAGTTTGCAAAGAGCCAATACCAGTGGCTCCAAAGTCACTTGAACTAAGGCCTAATGAAAGCTCTTAGTATTTATTAATTTTTAATTCACTGGTACAGGTCTATAATTTTATTATAGTCAAGGATCAAAAATAATGTATTAGAAGGTTCATGATAAGCTGGAATAGTTTGTTTTAATGGCAATTGAAAATTTCTGAAGCTTGGCATATGTAAGTGATGATGTGAGGGCTATTAGCACAACAGTAAGAAACATTGACATTTGTAATTGTGTTGAGATATTTGTGCTTCAACATGGAGAAAGTTATGCTTAGACTGTAGAAAAAGATTAGCAATGAGCACAAGAGCGTTCATATTCACTTGTGAGTGCTGCCTACTTCCTGGAAGACTGCCACTTTTCATTTTGCCAACCATATAAGGAGCTGCACATAGAAACTTGAGCCACCTTCTTCATTATTTCTGGATATTCTGAGAGTGCATTTCTGCCCTTAGAGATCAGTTTGTCTGGAAGTTCTCTCAAGTAACCTCCTTACTTTTTGCAAACATAGCTTCACAAAAACAGATATTCAATAAACGGGGGTGGGTGGTTAATTGGGAAGAAGTGGTTCAAGGAACTATGGCAAGATAGGATACCTAAGACCAAGGATGGGGCTTATCTTTGAGACAAAAGAAACTAAAAATCAGAAAAAGAATGGAAAACAGGAGAAAACAAAGAAACAGCTACAGAGATATATAAAGCAGAAAAAAATGAGAAAAACCCATAATTACCATTTAAGCTTCAATCTCCATTTAAAGTAAGGAGACTTGATGGTTGAAATTTCAAAAAGTCTTAATAATGTTTAGTTTGAGAAGAGTGAAGATAATAGATAATTTGCAAAAGTTGTTTTGAGGATTAGGATAATCATTATGTTGTTTATAGAAGTAATTTGTGTAGAGAAATACCAAATCTATGAATAGTTATATAATAACATTAATCTGTTTAAATCTAGAGCCTAGGTAGGAAAACATTTTGCTATCTCCCTGCTAATCTTAATTTAGGATTTTTTTCTATACAAATAAATTCAAGAAAGTAAGTGGATGTATTTCAGAGAGGTCCAAATTTCCTCACATTGGAAGATACTCATGTTCCCCTGATGTGGTGCAGTTTCCAGGACTATTACTGAGTCAGCATAAAAGTTTTCTCTGCCCTTTAAACTTTGTAATGATCAAGTCAGAAAGATTTCAGACATGTCACTCAGATTAGCAGGCATGAGTTTTTTTTTTTGAAAGGATAAAAAAGAGGAAAAGGGGACATTATTAAGGGAGACAGTAGACTCTCTCAGAGAGGAGAAGAATAGCATGTTTCTCTTGCCCTCTGGTTTTACTGGGGGTTCCAGGGAAGTTTTCAGAGAGTTCTGCCCAGATCTACTTCTTGACCACTCTAGGTCACTTGGAACCATAATGACCGGTTCTAACTGGAACCTCTTCTTACACATTTTATGGTTAGTGGACAATTATACTTATCTCCCCGAGTTCTGGAATCTGATCTGTGTATGGGTCACACCCTTTCAGGGTGACTTGATTCTTCTTAACAAGTAGTTTGCTGAGGAATATAACATTCTATCAACTTAAGTTAGACAGGGATGCATGTAAAGTGCTGTTAAAAGTGAAAGCATATGGGAGTCAGCACAGTGGGACCATTTTATCAACATTTTCCCTTAGTCTTTATGCCCACTACTTATATCTCTATGTCCTTTATCATTATCATCTCCATAAGAATGGTAGACATCTGGCAGAGAAGATGACTTTCTTGGAACTTAATGAATAATAAGCTGGAGAATTTCAAATGGTTAGGGTGCTGTGAAGACAAGAACTAGGGTAATGAGACTGAGTAGGACAGGCCTCATTAGAATCATAAAATCAATTTCATAGAATCAATTTTGTGCTATGATGTTGTTGAAACCAGAATGATTAGAAGGAAATAATCGTATAAATATTTGAGAGAAGAGTCTTCTGAACAGAAGGAAAAGCAAGTGCAAGTACCCTGATGTGGGATCAAGGTGCTATGTTCTGAGAAAAGGAAGAGGTAGTATGAGTGGAGAAATGGAAAGAAAAAGTAGTGTGGGAAGGTTGGACAGTGGAGCATAGGCCTATTCTCATAGACTATTAGAAGTCTGGTGTAATTGAAAGCCATGGTAGGATTAGAGAGGAAAATGTTATGATTTAATTTTGATTGAAAAGGAATATTTTAAATTCTCTGTGGAGAATCAGGGCAATAGTTGATTTAGAGAGATTAATTAGGAAGCTCTGCCCATAGTCTTTGTCACAAATTATGGAGATTTTTGTTAGGATGGTGGTAACATAAAGCTAACATAAAGTGGCAGGTTCAGAATTTATTTTGAGTAGAATGGACTTTTTAAAAATTGATTGAATACAAAATGAGTGATGGAAAGAATTCAAGAATGATTCCTGTGCTTTTGGTACTAGAAACTGAGTGAATGATGGTGATATTTTTGGATTATAGCTAAAGCATATATCCCCAGAAATAAGAATTCCAGAGTAATTTTCAGATTTTACAAAGTTCTGATTTTGGCAGCTCAGCAGAATCATTCCGGGAAATACCTTGAGTTTCACATTGAGCCCACCCCTCCAATCTCTTCAATTAGGAAAGAATACCTTGTATTGTATTTCTCTACCTTTCAGGTACTCTGTCCAAGGTGTAGCATTATTTCTACTTCTTTCAACTGAGTTTTGATGGTATGAATATATGTGAAAGCGAGAGAATGTGGGTTCACCAAAGACAGGAGAGAAAAGTGTTTTGTGACAGAGAGAATTGTCAATTATGCAGAAGAGATTGAATTAAATACATCTCACAAACCATAGTTCACTAGAAAGTAAGAAGGAAGTCCAAGTAGATATGGTGGAAGAGAAAATAGGAAGTGAAGAAGTAAAAGAGATATTCTACAGTTAAATCTTGTAGGTAGATTTGTTTAAGTTGCAACTTGTTTTTTTTTTATTTGTTGAATATGGACTTACAAATAAGGGGGGATTATTAACAAACAATTAAGAACAAATGCATATTCACATAGTTAGCCAAAGCTGATGTCATTCCATGGTTTCCACCCTTGGGTTACCCATATTTCTGTTTTCCCCAATCAAACCTCTGTGTCAAATTAACTTCTTGTGGAGGTTGGAGCTTTCCCTCTGAGTTGATTCCCCCATACTCCCTCCCTCCAGTCTCCTTGATATCCTTCCTAATCCTTCCCCACTCCCTGCTCCCCTCCCTATGTCTCCAGGTATCCTAGGCAAGGTTACCCCTGTTTGTGTAAAAATTCATACATATTGAGGTTATTATTTGCTTAGCCATCTATCATACTATTTCCAGTTGTATTCTAGCTTCCACAAATGAGAGAAAATATTTGGCCCTTGAGTCTCTAAGATTGGGATAATTCAGTCAGCATAATTTTTTTCATCTCCATCCATTTGGCTGCAAATGCCATAATATCGTTTTCTCTAATAGCTGAGTAGTATTCCATTGCATATAAGTACCAAAGTTTTTGAATCCACTTGTCTAGTGAGAGGTGCATCTGGGTTGGTTCCATATCTAGCTATAGTAAATTAAGTTGCAATAAACATTGATGAAGGCTTCTCTCTATAATATGCTGATTCTAACTCTTTTGGGAAAATACTCAGGAGTGGAATAGCTGGGTCATAAGGTGGTTCCAGTCCTAATTTTTTGAGGATTCTCCACACTGCTTTCCATAGTGTCTGAACCAGTTTGCAGTCCCACCAGGAATGTGACAGTGTTCCTCTTTTCCCACAGTCCCTCCAGCATCTGTCATGGCTCATATTCTTCATTTTTTGCCATTCTGAGTGGAGTGAGGAAGAATCTCAGTGAAATTTTGATTTCCATTCTCTTATTGCTAATGATGTAGGGCATTTTCTCATGTATTTATGGGCTTTCTGGACTTGCTCTGCTGAGAAGTTTCTTTTTAGTGCTGTAGCATTTATCGATTGGATTATTTGTGATTTTGGTGTTTAGTTTTTTTTTAGTTCTTTGTATATTCTGGATATTAGCACTCTGTCCAAGGTGTAGCAGGCAAAGGATCTCTCTTGACACTCTTGACTAATTCTTTGGCTGTACAAAAGCTTTTTAGTTTAATTGTGTCCCATTCATTTATTCTTAACTTCACTGTTTGCACCAAGTTGAGTTTTGTTAAGGAAGTTGGTGCTGACACATTCCTATATTGTTGATCCTACTTCTTTTTCAAGTAAATTTAAAGTTGCTGGCTTAATATGCAGATCTTTGAACCATTTGGATTTAATTTTTGTGCAGGGTGAAAGGCAAGGATCCAATTTCAGTTGTATATAAATGGCTGTCCTATTTGTCCAACACCATTTGCTGAACAGGCTATCTTTCTTCCACACTATGTTTTTGCCCTCTTTATCAAATATTAGATAGTTAAAGAAATGAGTGATTGTCTCAGAATCCTTTATGCTATTCCTTTGGTCTTCAGTTCTGTTTTGATATCAATACCATGCTGTTTTTGTTGCTATGGCCCTATAGTATAATTTCAAGTCAGGAATAGAAATACTCCCTGCTTCGTCCTTCTTGCTGAGTAATGCTTTGGCTAATCTGAGTCTTCTGTTATTCCACATGAACTTGAAAATTGCTTTTTCTATATTGGTGAAGAATGACATTGGTATCTTGATGGGGATTGCATTAAACCTGTATAGGGTTTTGAGTAGAATGGCCATTTTGATTATATTGATTCTGCCTAACCATGAACATGGAATGTTTTTCCATCTTTTTAGGTCTTCTGCAATTTCTTTTTTTAGTGTTTGATAGTTTTAGTTATAGAAGTCCTTAATATCCTTTGTAAGGGTGATGCCCAAGTATTTTATTTTATTTTTTTTTTGGAGGAGATGGTGAATGGGACAGATTTAATTATTTTTTCTTCTGCGGACTTGTTGCTGGAGTAAAGGAAAGCCAGTGATTTATTGGTGTTGTTCTTGTAGCCAGCCACTTTGCTGAAATTGTCTATAAGCTCTAGAAGTCTTCTGGTTGAACTTATTGGGTCTTCTAGGTATAGAATCATGTCATCAGCGAATAGAGATAACTTGACTTCCTCTTTTCCTATGCAAATTCCTTTAGTTTCCTTCTCTTCCTGATAACTCTGGCAAGGGTTTCAAGGATTATACTGAATAAGAGTGGTGAAAGTGGACAACCTTGTCTTGTTCCTGAATTCAGTGGAAAAAATTTCAGTCTTTCTCCACTGAGCATGTTGACTATGGGACTGTCATAAATGGATCTTACATAGTTAAAGTATCTTCCCTTGATCCCTATCCTTTCCAGGGTTTTGAGCATGAAGGCATTTTGAATTTTATCAAAGGACTTTTCTGTGTTGATTGAAATGATTATATGATTTTTGTTTTTGATTCTGTTTAAGTGGTGAATTACTTTTATTGATTTGTGAATGTTGAACCAGCCCTGTTCTCCTGGAATGAAGCTCAATTGATCATGATGCATTATCTTTTTAATGTACTTTTGGATCAGATTAGCTAGAATTAGTAATCTGTCCATCTCCTCCAGATTATCAAACTTGGCAGAATATAAATTTTCAAAATAAACTTTCATACTTCTGGATTTTGGTTGAGTCTGTGGTGATATCTTTGTTTTCATCTTTGATTTTTTTTATTTGCTTTACTTTGTTCTTACTTTTGGTGAGGTTGGCAAAACCAATGTTGATCCTGTTTAGTTTTTCAAAGAACCAACTCTTTGTTTTGTTGATAATTTTTATTTTTTTATTCTCCATTTCATTGATTTCAGCTCTGATTTTAGTTATTTCCTCTCTTCTAATAGCTTTAGGGTTGGATTGTTCCTCTTTTTGCAGGAGTTTGAGTTGTAGCATAAGACTACAACTCAATTTATTTGGGCTCTTTCTAGATTTTTGATGTATGCACTCAGTGCTATAAATTTACTTTGTAAGAATGCCTCATACTGAAAGGAGACCCAAGATGGTTGATCTGAAGAGAGAAGGCTTCCCCAGTGGCTCTGAGACTGAACGGGAAATCTCCAGCTCTTCTCCAGTATTTTGAGGTGCATTTGGGGGAATAGCATCTTGAAACCCCAGTCCTAATTTGCTCAGTAGGTTTTGAGGAGCAGTGACTTGGGAGAAACCAGTGGAATTTTTTTTCTCTTCCATCCCAGCTGGGACACAGCCTCAGCCGCAGTCGCTCTCCCTTGCTTACATTCCTCCTGGGACTGGGGGAGGAGACTAACAGCCTACAAACACATCAGCTCAGAAAACCTGATGTGCTTTAAAGAAACTGTTTTTGCAAAGTAACTTACCATGCTTATTCTCTGGCAGCGAGATCAGTGTCTGGAACTGCCTGCAGACAAGCACAGAGAAGCAGGTTGTGCTGCGGAAGCAGGTGCGGGAGCTGCGAGGGTGTGGGAACCAAGCATCCATCTTTAAACCCCTTGGAAGATTCCACACTCCCCTACTGACTGGGGCCAGCCCTCCTTAGGTCTGCAAAGCAGGCTCTTAAAACTACATCTGGAGCCAGCCACAGACCACAGGCTGAATCAGGAGAAGGCTTGGATCAGGCCCTGCCTGAATCCTTTTCATGTAAGGGATTTGGGTAGTGGAGTAATGGGGAACATTGCTCAGCGCTAACCACTTACACCACAGACAGAAGGACATTCCCTGTGAAGCCCATGGACCTTCTTGCCCCAGCTCTAATAGCACAGGTGTCAGTTTTGGCAACCACCAGCAGATGGAGCTTTGAAAACATAAGACCCCCGAAAGCCCCAACTGAGAGACCCAGCCTTTTATCCCCAGACAGTGAAGATCTCCTCCCAAAAGGACCAGAGAGACTCTTACTAACTATATTTCCAAGTTTTACTATTAAGATTTTTTTTTTGCTGTTGTTGCTTGGATGTTCTAGATGTGTACTAATGCGATAACTGGAAAAGTGTATGGTTCTTCAATATATAAAAACACTAGCTGTTTTTGTTTCCCTGCCCTGTTACCTTCTAGCGGCGGTTATCCCCCTATTCTTCCATTTTATTCTTTCTTTTTTCCCTTCTTCTTTTAGGAAAAAATAACAATAATATTTCTTCCTGTTTTGATAGCCTGTTTTTCGGTTTCTTTCTCTTTTTCTTTTTCCCTATTTATCATCTCTCTTATTCCCTCTTATCCGTCCTGTCTATCCTTGTCCTCATTCTTAAGAAGAAGTATTCTGGTCAGTGCATATAGTATTTGAAATATATTATGCCTGACAAGCATAATTCACAGGGATAACTTCTTCCCTTAAATGATCACCCAAATCTCAGTAATAACTCTTTTACCCTTCCTATATTAGGCCACAACTATCCTAGCTTCCATTTGGATCTGTGTTTTCTACTTTTTTTCTTTTCTCCTTTATTTTAAATTTAGTAATATTTTTTAAATTTTCTTTTCAAATTTTTTCATTTTAGCAATTTCTTTTTCTTTCTACAGCAAATTGTTTACCTCCTCCACTTTCTCCCTGTCCATAATTGGCCTATATAATCTCCTCTCTTTATTTCACTGGCATTACCCCCGCTCTCTGACTCCCAATTAGTTAACTTTCTTCAACCCCCCATTATTAAGGCTGCATAATGATTACTGCTGTAATTGTTAATCTGAATAACACTTATTTGTTCTTGAAGTCTGACATATGTAATAGTTAAATACTAGTGTTGCCAAAAATATTGATTATCACTAACACTAATCGCATAGTCTGAATTCAAAAGTCTATTATAGTCTGTTCTAAATAACTAATTTACTACTGTTTATTGTTAGCTTTGGTTGTACATATTGACAATTTGCTACTAGCGCATGAGGTGTTGGAAATCTGTAAGGGTAACAAACAGTTCAGAGTAAAGGGGGTAGTCTTTTGAAATCAACTTTCCTGACAAAACCCCAATTCAAGTAAGGGTCTGGACAGATTTCCCAATCCAACAGTTTAGTCCTTAAGGCAGGAGACAGGAAAAAGTACCACCGTATCTTGTATTGCTTCCACAAAGGGTTCACCTGTCAAATAAGAGAGAAGAATCTCTTCAGACATGAGGAATCAAACTCAAAGAGGTTCACATCAATCCCAAAACTCCCCTAGTAAGGGGGCTATGGCCAGGGTCCAGGATGAAAATCTAGAACAATATATCAATGAGCTGATAACAAAAATGAACAATGAATTAAAAGAAGAGATAATGAATGGAATAAATGAGAAAACTCTAGAGTTGAGAAACTTGATCATTAAAGAAATTGATTCCCTCAAAAAGGAAGTTTCAGACCTAAAATCTGCAGTCAATGACATGAGAGGGACCATACAAGAATTCAATAATAGACTAACTTCAGTAGAAAATAGAACCTCTGCTACTGAAGAAAGAACATCTGACAATGATGACAGGTTGATCAAGCTAGAGCTCACAGACATCAAAAAAGAAAAATAATTAATGATCATGACCAGAATTTTTAAAAAGTCTGGGATGAAATGAGAAGAAACAACCTGAGAGTAATTGGAATACAGGAAGAAATTGAGACACGCAACAATGGTATGAGGAATATTCTTAAAGAAATTGTGAATGAAAATTTTTCTCACATAAAAATAGAATCAGACATGCTTATCTAGGAAGCTTACAGGACACCAATAGGCCTAATAAAAAGAGAAAGTCACCAAGACACATCATATTCAAAATGTACAACAGGGATACCAAGGAAACTATATTAAAAGCACCAAGGGAGAAAAGCCAAATCACATTCAGAGGCAAGCCAATAAGAATTGTCTGTGACTTCTCAACCCAGAATCTGGAAGCAAGAAGGTCTTGGAATGATATCTTTCAATGTCTAAATGATCACAACATGCAGCCAAGAATTCTATATCCAGCAAAACTCAGCTTCAAAGTTGATGGAGAAATAAGAACTTTTCATGATAAAACAAAACTGGCAGAATTCATCAACAGAAAACATGCCCTACAAAGAATTCTAAAGGAAACACTCCAGACAGAAGACAAGCAATTGATATCCAAAATCCACAAACTGAAGAAATTCAGTAAAAGTATCACCCAGCAATAACTAACCAAGGCAACCACAGAACTAGCTAAATAAGACACAATGACTATGAATCAATTACACACTTCTATTTTAACACTGAATGTGAATGGTCTAAATGCACCACACAAAAGACATAGACTTGCAGATTGGATCAAAAAACAAAATCCAACCATATGCTGCTTACATGAAACTCACCTAACAGGCAATGACATCCACAGATTAAGGGTGAAAGGATGGGAAAAAAAATCTAACATGCTTACGGGCCAAGAAAACAAGCCGGTGTCACTGTAGTTATATCTGACAAAGTAAATTTCAAACATAAATCAATCAGAAGAGATAAAGAAGGCCACTACTTAATACTAAAAGGAATCCTTCAACAGGAAGAAATAACCATATTTAATATTTAGTCTCCAAAAAACAATGCACCCAACTACGTGAATAAATTACTTCATGACATCAAACCTCTCGTGGATCACAACACAATAATACTGGGAGACTTCAACACTCTGCTGTCACCATTAGATAGATCATCAAAACAAAAAAATCAACAAAGAAACCTCCAGCCTAAATAACTCCATAAATCAATTGACTTAATAGACATATATAGAATTTTCCATCCCAAGTTAGCAGAATACACCTTCTTCTCTGCAGCACATGGATCCTTTTCCAAAATAGACCATATTCTGGTTCATAAAGATAATCTCAGCAAATATAAAAAAGTAGACATCATCCTGTGTGTCCTTTCAGACCACAATGCTATGACCCTACCAATCAACAGCAATAACCATAACAGAAAGCACACATATTCATGGAGATTGAATAATACCCTATTAAATGAAGAATGGATCCAAGAAGACATGAAATAAGTAGTCCAAAAATTCTTGGAAGAGAATGAAAATGAAGACACAACATATCGAAACCTCTGGGACAGCATGAAAGCATTCCTAAGGGGAAAATTTATAGCACTGAGTGTCCACATTAAAAATAAAGAGAGATCCCAAGTAAATAAGCTTACGCTTCATCTCAAAGCCATTCAAAAGGAAGAACAATCTAACCCCAAAGCCAGCAGAAGACAGGAAATAATCAAGATCAGAGCTGAAATCAATGAAATTCAGAACAAAAAAACAATAAAAAGAATTGATGATGAAATGAACGAAGAGCTGGTACTTTGAAAAAATAAAAAAGATAGATAGACCACTAGAAAATCTAACTGAAAGAAGGAGAGAAATGAGGCAAATCAATAAAAGCTCCAATGAAAAGGGAGTGATCACCACTGACCCCATGGAAATCCAACAAATTATAAGATCAAATTTGAAAACCTATACTCCTCCAAAATTGATAATTTGGAGGAAATGGATAAATTTCTTGACACTTACAACATCCCTAAATTGATTCAGGATGATATTGAATTCCTAAATAGCCCAATCACAGGCACTGAAATCCATGTCGCAATTAAAAGTCTACCAAAGAAGAAAAGCCCAAGACCTGATAGCTTCCCCACTGATTTTTACCACACTTTTGAGGAGGAACTAACACCTCTCCTTATTAAGTTATTTCAAGAAATTGAAAAGGAGGGAATGCTCCCATCCACTTTTTATGAAGCAACCATAACTCTGATACCAAAGCCTGACAAGGATACATCAAAAAATAAAATTACAGACCAATATCCCTGATGAAGTTTGATGCAAAAATCCTTAATAAAGCACTAGCAAATTGTATTCAAAAGCTTATAAAGAAGATAATCCATCAATCAAGTGGGCTTCATCCCAGGACTGCAGGGCTGGTTCAACACACACAAAACAATTAACATAGTTCACCACTTAAACAGAATCAAGGACAAAAACCATATGATCATCTCATTGGATGCAGAAAACTCCTTTGATAAAATCCAGCACCCTTTTATGTTCAAAACCCTGGAGAAGATAAGGTTCAAAGGATCATTTCTGAAATATGTAAAGGCTGTATATGCTAAAACCTCAGCTAATATAATACTAAATGGAGAAAAGCTGAAAGCATTTCCTCTAAAATTGGGAACAAGACAAAGCTGTCCACTCTCACCACTTTTATTCAATATTGCTCTTGAGATCCTAGCTGGAGCAATTAGGCAAGAGAAAGAAATCAAAGGGATAAAATTAGGAAGAGAGGAAGTCAAACTCTCTCTTTTTGCTGATGACGTGATCCTGTACCTGGACGATCCTAAAAACTCCATCAGTAAACTGAATTTATAAACAGATTTATCAAAGTGGCAGGATACAAGATCAATACGCATAAATCAATAGCTTTCCTATACAATAATAATAATAGGACTGATGAAGAAATCAGGAAATCAGACCCATTCAAAATATCTTCAAAAAGAAAAAAAAAATACTTGGGAATTAACCTTACAAGGGAAATCAAAGATCTTTACAATGAAAATTATCGGTCATTGAAGAATGAAATCCAAGATGACATAAGAAGATTTAAAGATGTCCAGTGCTCTTGGTTAGGCAGAATTAATGTAATAAAAATGGCCATTCTACCAAAAGCTTTATATAGATTTAATGCTATCCCTATAAAGATACCTATGTTGTTCTTTACGGACATAGAAAATGCAATTCTCAACTTCATTTGGAACAATAAGAAACCTAGAATTGCCAAAACACTACTAAGCAAGAAAGATGAAACAGGCGGTTTTGCCAGATCTAAAACTGTACTATAGAGCTGTAGTAACAAAGACAGCATGGTACTGGTATCAAGATAGGAAAGAAGACCAATGGAATAGAGTAGAAGACCCTGAAACAAACCCTCAAATCTTTAAACATCTGAATTTTGACAAAGGGGGATAAAATATTACATGAAGGAGGAACAGCCTCTTCAACAAATGGCGCTGGACAAACTGGACAGCCACTTGCTGAAAGTTGAAATTAGACCCATATCTTTTACCTTGCATGAGAATCAAATCAAAATGGATCAAGGAGCTAGGAATTAAACTAGCTACCTTGCAACTGATAGAAGACAAATTAGGTCCCAACACTTCAGCATTTGGGAGTAGGCAAAGACTTTCTCAACATGAAGAAAGTAAAGTCAAAAATCAGTGAATGGGATGCCATAAATCTGAAAAGCTTTTGTACTGCCAAGGAAACAATCAAAAGAGTCAAGAGGAAATCTCAAGATGGCAGAGCCGGCTGGCTAAATTGCATGGAGGAACAGCTTTATGTTCGCTATTGCGAGTGATTAAATCACTCCCAGAGCTTGAGAATCAGCTGTTACAAACTGTGAGCATGAGAGACTGTTAAAGCATTCCCAGCTATGTGCAAGTTAAATTACTTATTCCCTGCTTCCTCCCCTTCAGGGTAACTCCCAGCCCCCCAAGTGAGAAGCCTGAAGTGATTGAGAGGGCAGGACAAACTCATTGTTTAGATTTATTAATGCAAAGCTCTTTTCCTTTGGTACTATAAAATTATGGGGGGGGGGGTTAACAATCCTACACACCGTGAGATCAATTCTACAGTTGTATACCACCTCCAAATCCTGTAGTGTGAAGTTTTACTCAGGAGCATCTAGGGATCATGGCTGGAGGTGTGAGCACCATGCTCCTCCTCCTGCAAATTGTATTTATTGTTATTGCAACTTACAAAAATTCCAATTCC
This sequence comes from Aplodontia rufa, assembly GCA_004027875.1. NCBI lineage: Eukaryota > Metazoa > Chordata > Mammalia > Rodentia > Aplodontiidae > Aplodontia > Aplodontia rufa. Next base: position 39,648 of record PVKS010017834.1, read on the forward strand.
AACAGACTAAAACAACAAAGAAAACTGAATATATAATGTAAGTGTTCAAAAGTGAGGAGTGGGTACCAGTAGTATTTTTCTGCAGATCTTAGTCATACAGTTCTCTACATTATTCTTTACACTCAGTTTTGGATATTATTATAATGGCAAAATAATAGCAGTAATTTTTACCTTTACAACTTTACAGCACATAGTCCAGACTGAAAAGAAAGCAGAAGTCTTGACATTCACTCTGATTGGAGCAATATAAGTCAATCATAAGGTCTGGAAGAACTTTACCTAAATAGCTTATACCGTGAAGCTTAATGTAAAGAATAATCTCATTTAATATTTGGCTGGTGGACAATGGGGGTAAAGACATTGGACAGGTTGATGACTCAGATTGTTGTCTGTATGCTTTGGAAAAGAAGACAGAGGAATAATCTAATGACAATGGGTTTCCTTTCACAGTGAGACTTTTGAGACAGTAGGAGAAGTATTCTAGAACACAAGTGCATGGATTGGTGTTAAACAGGATGAGGACTTATTCCTTCAGTTGGTAGAAAGGTAGAAAGGTAGAAAGTGTGCTTGGGGAAGAAGGTTGCTAGTTGCTTGGGTGAGAAAGGTGTTCCCAGGTGATGGCTTTTATTTTCTCAACAAAGGGTGAGAGGAGATCATCAATTGATGGTGAAGGAGGCAAGGAATGTAGACCAAGAGGAGAGGATGTCAATTAATCATTTTAGAGAGTATGAAAGTGAAAGATGGAGTACAGAGAAGTTAGTCAATGACTGAGAATCACCATCATAATCTTATTTCTGTTTTGGAGAATTGAAATTATTAGACATTCAAGTTAGCAAAATTGAAGTTATGACATTTTCCTTGTCCTTAATTTCTCTCTTTTTAAAATTTCCATAAAAGGATATATATATATATATATATACATATATATATATAGTGTGTATATAATACACACAAGACTATATTTTATTTAAATATAAAATCTTATATTATGTAGATAGTTGATGTTTAATATTCATTCCTTCTCTTCCCTTCCACTCTTTCTTGTAGTACAGGCCATCGTCTTTGTACAGGAGAGTTATTGTGGTATCCTTGGTGGAAGTCTCTTCATTGTCAGACCAGACCTTCTGATCCATTTACATTGCTGTCAGAATAATCAACCTTATATAGCTTTTGCAATATTATTTCTTTTTCACCGTATCTGCCCAAGTTTCAAAGGCCTTTAGGGTAGGAACTTCTTATATTATTTTCCCCTCTAACTTCCAACCAAAAAATGTTAAGTCCTGGGGCTGGAGCTGTGACTCAGCGGTTATGGCACTTGCCTGGCATGCTCAAGGATGCAAGTTACAACTGCAGCACCATGTACTCTTTGAAGTATCTGGAGCAACGAAAGCCACATGAAAAACTAAATAAAATTGGTACTCTCTTTCTCTCTTTCACTGTCCCTCTCTCTTAAAAAAAAGTTGAGTCCTGTCCATCTAGTCTTCTTTTCTCCAAGAACTCAATGTCATATTCCTTTCAAGTCTTATGCATTCAGCTCACAGTCCTCTTGATAGAATGTAAAGAT
>PVKS010017835.1:0-41232 GCA_004027875.1 Aplodontia rufa
GTTAAACCATAAAGTGTATACAAATACACACCTTTACATGTTTTTGCCCACTTAAAAAAAAATGCTGGGGGGCGGCTGCTAGAGCGGTGGCTCAGCGGTTACAGCACTTGCCTGGTATGAGCGAGGATGCAGGTTCGAACCCCAGCACCACGTACACAACCAAATGTCAGTCCAATGAAAGCTACATGAAAAACTAAATAAAATTGATTCTCTCCTTCTATTTCACCGTCCCTCTCTCTTTAAATAAATAAATAATCAGCGCTTGCCTGGCTTGCATGAGGACGTGCATAGAAACTCCAGCACCATGTATACAACGGAGAGTCAGAGCAGCAAAAGTCACGTGAAAAACTAAATGGAATTCTTTCTCTCACTGTCCCTCTCTCTCCAGAAAACAAATAAATGCTCATATTTGCTAAAATTTGGAAACTAAATGTACAACAATGAGGCCATAAATGAATAATTTTGGTAAGTCATATAAAAATATACGATTATATATAAAATGTAGACATCTTTGGTGTATTAGATGGGGGGGAACCATATAACTCAATAGTGAACTTTCTGTGACAGATTTTTTTAAAAGTTTAAGTATGGGGCTGGAGTACGGAACAAGGATCCTGATTCAAACCCCAGCACCACATACACAAACAACTAAGTGTCAGAGAAGCAAAGGCCAGATGAAAAAATAAATGAAATCAATTCTTTCACTCACACTCTCCTATTCTGTTTCAAAAAAATAAAGTTTAAGTATGTCATAACACACGTATATGAATGGACCTGGAACAATATATATCAAAATGTTACAGTGATTGTCTCTGGTCACTCATTTTGCTGGTCTGTCTTTACTAGTTTTTCTATAATTGTACATTACTTTCCTAATTAGAATTTTAAAAGGCAATTTTGTAAACAGTTAAAACATGTCAAAGGATTAAATTTTTTTTTCTAATTCATCTTCAGCCAAGTTGGAACAATGGTCTTGTGAATATTTTTATATTAACAAACAAATGGGAGCTGGCGCTGTGGCTAAGCGGTTACAGTGCTTGCCTGGCACGCGCGGTGGCAGGTTCAAACCCCTGCACCACGTACACAACTAAATAAAATTGATTCTCTCTCACTGTTCCTCTCTCAAAAAAAAAAAAGCCTAAATTTTTTTTTTTCTTGGTGGTTCTGGGGATTGAACTCGGGGTGCTCTACTATTGAGCTATATCCCCAGCCTTTTTCATTTTTTATTTTGAGATACGGTCTCCCAAAACTGCACAGGCTGGTAGTTGTGGGTCACCATGCTCGCTCATTAAACACTCTTCACCCACTTAGCAGAGTACCAAATTTATCAATACAAGTATGGGTTAAAAAACTAAATAAAAGGCAATGATTGGAAATACTCCCTTTCAAGTAATATATAATGATCATTTTGAACCAAATTGCCTTCCACCCCCAGTCCTCTATGGGAGCCTGGAGAATGCAGCGAGAGGAGTTGAGGAATGAAAAGGGGTGGGTGAGATTGGGGCTTGTAAGGATAGGGAACAGGCTGAGGACCTGGGGGGCGGGGGTTTCCAGTTACTGAGAAACAGGGGGCTAAGAAAAAGATGTTGGATGGGTTCAAGCTTCAGGGGGAACTGGGCCTCGCTAGGCTCAGGTAGGTTCCGGACTCGAGCTCGGGCACACATAGTCAATTCTGGGGAACCCATGGGCAGGGCCGATTTGGAGTAAATTTTCGGAGACAGGAATCTTCGTTACTCGCGGGAGTCTCCGCTGAGGGCGTTCAGAAGATCCCCTACGAGTCGGAAGAGCTAGACTGGGAAAAAGGTAGGTTCCGGTCCCCTTGGGGTGCAAGAAATGGGAAGGCGGGCCTTGGAGGGTGAGCGGGGCCGCAGGGCCGGGGTCTAGCTAAGAGGCCGTGGGTCTCAGAAAGTTCGGGACGGACGCTCGGAGGACCCAGGCGGCACCTGAAGAGCACCAAGGGCTGCGAGGTTTGTGGCCGCAGGAAGCAGATCTGCGGGTGGACCCCTGGACAGAACTCTGCGCTCGGCTCACGCCGGAAGCGAAAGTTCCGGTTAGCGACGGAACCGGTGGTCGTTTTGGTGGGGGTGTCGTAATCCTTGTAGGGGCCTAGGTCCCAGGTAACCGAGGGCCTTCCCGGCTGTGTGGACGCGTCCTCCACGCGGGAGGACGATTCGGGAATGGGAGCCAGCATCGCTGCGCCTGCGCAGACACAGAGCGAGTCCTAAGGCGGACGCAACCAGCAGAGCTTTGTGCGTTGTCCGAAAACCACGCGAGAGGGCGGAGCCTAGGGGCGGTCCGAACCCCGAAGGCTGCGGACGCAGCAGAATTGTTCTTCCGGGGTCGCCAGGGTGTGACAAGGCACGTTGCCATGGAGACGGGCTGGGCGAGTCGCGGCCGTCCCGGGTGAGTTAGGTCGACCTCGCTTCCCAAGTTCGCTGTGACCCTGGCGTGATCGCGAAGCTGGTAACCGGTAAGTCCGGGCGGGGTGTGCCAGGCGCAGAAGCCGCGATTTCTCCGAAGACCAGGACGGCTGATTCCTCCCAGCTCGGAGAGAACTTTGCTATGGAATCCGGAGAGCTGAGCCAGCGGGGATTGCGGCCCCGGGATCTGAGCTGGTCTTTTCCGGAGACCCTCGGCTGGGGATTCGCGGTGCCTCTGCTTCAAGAACGAATCCCCTCGCACTCCTGCGGGAGAGAGGTAAGACCGTGGATCTGGGATCTTGACACCGAGTTGAAAAGAAGCGTATTCCAATACCAGTTCCCCAGGAAACCTACCCGGCTTACACCTGGAAGTGGAGCCTCGCAGCCATCAACCCTTGTATTCTTCAGGTCTCTGGTTGTTTTTTCAAGGGAACTTTGAGACTCCGTAGCTCCCAGCCTGGAATTAAACCCTAACTCTTTTTTCTCACAATGCCTCACAGTGCCTCCCTAACTATAGCAAGAAGAGTATTTACCATTTTTAGAGGGCTCACTAGGTGCTATGTTCTGTATTCAACACTACCCGGATTGAAATATTTAGTTGTGGGGATTGAACCCAGAGGCCTTCTACTGAGCCACAACCCCAGCCCTTTTTATTTTATTTTGAGACAGGATCTAGCTAAGTTGCTAAACTGGCCTTGAATTTGAAATCTTCCTGCCTCAGCTGCCCGGTCTCAGATTACATACCTGTGCCACCCTGTTGGGCTCACAATGTCCTTTTACAGTAGGCAGTTATCCCTGTTGTCAAAGGAAAATTACAACAATTTCACGATCTTAGAGGCTTTATTGTGCATTCTGAAATCAGGCAACACTTCATTCTACAAAATGGGAAGTGTTCCAGTGAACCAAACAGAAAACATTTGTGGTTTTACAGCCAGAAAAGGGATGAAGAAAGCAGAAACAAAAAGCAAACAACAGATCAGTCATTTCAAAGTTGCTTTACTTGGAAGGCAGGGACAAGGAGACAGAACTGTAAAATAACTGGTTAACATCAAGTTACTTTAGGTTACCTTTTATTACAAAACTATTAAGACCCAGGAAACTTTATTCTGCCAGTTGAAACTGGCCTGTTTAAGAAAGTTGGAAGTTACCTCTCCAACCCTGATTTCTTCAAGGTCAAATAAACAGCTTAGTTTGGTGAATTGGAACTACATTGTGAGCTTTGTCTAAAACAATGATCTGTCATTTTTATTTAACACTATTTCCCAGCTTTGCTGTGTCTGCTTATATTTACCTGTTTAATGTCTGCCTCTCCCCTTAGACTTTGAGCTCTGTGAGAAAAGGGGCCTTGACTGTCTTCTACATTTCAGTGTCTCCACCACCTAGTATGGTGCCTGATGAATCTTGACTAGAATGAAAATGAGTCTCCCAACACTACCCTCCCTCAAGAGTAATGTCATATCTGCTTACTTTTTGTCACTGTGATGAACAGCAATCTCCTCTATTATTCTACTCACTGGACACAGGTTTGGGGGACCCTCAGTTACTTCTTTTTGGGTTTTCTGATGGTGAGGGTCCAGAATATCTCCTAGTATTTAGGCTTTCACCTAGGTTTTGGGCCTTTTTCCATGTCCTTTTTATGATCTTTACAGCAAAGGAACCCCATCTGTCCTTCCTGGGGTGAGCCTAATGTGTTTGACCCTGGGACATTGACAGGTTGGATTTCTCTATGCATCCTTTGGCTTTCTTCTCCAGAAGCCTTGGAACCATCCCTATTCCTACCCAGACCCTCCGTGATGTTCTGGAGAAACATGGGAGAGAACTCCTTTCGAGAAAAAATCTCTCATGATTAATTGGGAGTTTTTAACCATTTCAGCAAGCTGACATGCAAATTTATGTTCTTTACCAAAGAATATACTTTGATGGCTTTGGGGAAGTGCCTGGGTAGTTGTATTATTACCAAGTTCCCTGAGTGATTCTGCTGTGATGTTAGAGGACCTTAGAAAAACCATAGACCCATACATTATTTCCCAAAAGACTCCTGGGGTCATGGTATTGAAGTGGTTTCTTAATTCACCCAGTGTTCATCAAGCATCTACTTATGGGGACAGGGAATCTGGTACAGGTACATGATACAATGGACATGAAGTATTGTATTCCTAAGGAGCTCACAGTGTCTTGAGAAGAGACAGACTTCATCAAATTATCAGATAGCTCAAAGCAAAAACCACATCTTTAGTGTTAGGAAGGAGAAAACATCAGATTAGCAAAAACTTGATCAAGCACTGGGGAGGAATGTTCTCCCAGGAGGTTTCCTTAAGGAAGAGACTCTTGGGCTGAGATCCCAAGTCTTCTTAGACTTCCACAGTCCTGCTGAATGGAACAAATCAGGATCTGATAGACTTATAAGGAAGGGGGATTCTAGCCTGAGAGAGCCACAGAGACAAAGGCCCCTGGCTAAAGAAGACATGTCATGAGAAACTGTCAATGGCTCCTGCTAACTGAAGCCCTTTAGGACATGAAGAAGGCTAATAGAAGGCTAGAGAGATGGAAGCAGCCAGGCCACAAATGGCCTTGACAGTCAAACTGAGGGGCTCCATCTTATCCTGACTGTGGGCAGCATGGAAATAAAAGTTTGGTTTCTCATTTGTATGTGCCTGGTAAAGACTGCCCTTAGGGGCTGGAGCAGAGGCTCAGCGGTATCAAGCTTGCCTAGCATGCATGAGGAGGACCAGGGTTCAAACCCAAGCACCCTGTGCACAACTGAGTGTAGGAGCAATGAAGACCAGAAGAAAAACTAAATAAAGCTGATTATCTCTTTCTCTCTTTCACTTACTCTCCCTCTCCTTCTCTCTCTAAAAAACAAACAACAACAAAAAAAAGAACTGCCCTTAGTTAGGCCTTGAGAGTTGTCATCCTAAATTTTAATGTCCCCTTTTTCAGTGAGATATAAGAAAGTGTGATTTCTTTTTCTTTCTTTCTTTCTTTTTTTCTTTTTCTTTTTTGAGAGACTGAGAGAGCGTCAATTTTATTTAGTTTTTCATGGACTTTTGTTGCTCAGACATTTCATTGCGTACGTGGTGCTGGGGTGTGAACCCGCATACTCGTGCTTGCAAGGCAAGCGCTGTAACTGCTGAGCCACCACTCCAGCCCCTCTTTTTTTTTTTTTTTTTTTTTTAAAGAGGGACAGAGAATCAATTTTATTTAGTTTTTCATGTGGCTTTCATTGCATATATGGTGCTGGGCTTCAAATCTGCATCCTTGTGCATGCCAGGCAAGTGCCATAACTGCAGAGCCACTACTCCAGCCCAAGGTATGTGATTTTTGAAGATTAGTTCAAGACCAAGAAAGTAAAGGGCCTGAGATTTCTTAGAAAGCGGAGGAGTCTCCCCCTCCCAGGGGCATGTGCCAAACCCTGCTGCAGACAGGGTGGTGCTGATGTAGACAGTCTTCCTAGATTCTGCTGCCTCTCTGCTCTTGCTCCTGGGGTTGCAAGGGTCAAGAGAAATGTTTTGAGGTGTAGGACTTTGTTTCTTGATATTTTTTTCTCATGGGTACATCCTGTCTCTTCAAAGAGATGGTTCTTGGAGAAGAGGAGTGCAGGAATATCCCTGGTCTTATTCATCCCCCCTCCAGTGACTCTCAGCACATTGAGCTCTGGTTCCAAGTCACTGGATCAGGATCTTATGCTTTGGGTATAGAGTCAGAAGACTAGGGAGGGAACCTTTGCAAGTGGTTCCCACTTGGGCTAAAAGGAGAGAATTTTGAAGATGGAGAGAAGAAGGTTGTGTGAGCCTAAATGGAGTCAGGGAAGGTACAGCTGAGGAATGCAAGTTGACCTGCCCAGGTAGAGATGAGTTGCTCCTCAAGGAAAGCCACTAGTGCCAGGCTTGGAGTCTTACCTTTTTTCCTCTAGGGCAGTGTGCATTCGACCATCTGAAAAGCAAACTAAAAAGCAAATTCATGCCCCTCACCTGAGAATCTAATTTGGGGGATTTGGAGAGGGTATCTGTATTATTAATGAGTTCCCTGAGTGATTCTGCTGTGATGGTCAAAACAATCTACCTTTTAAACATCTTCTCCCTCTCTGCAGTTTTCCATGGACACAGCCTAGCAGAAAGATACTGGCCTCCTCACGTGTCACCAACTGCTGACCCACCACCTTGATGACAGCGCCCCTGTGCCCTTTCCCGGTTCAGTTCCGGCAGCCCTCAGTCAGTGGCCTCTCACAGATCACCAAAAGCCTGTACATCAGCAATGGTGTGGCTGCCAACAATAAGCTCTTGCTGTCCAGCCACCAGATCACCTCAGTCATCAATGTCTCAGTAGAGGTGGCAAATACCTTCTATGAGGATATCCAGTACACACAGGTGCCTGTGGCTGATGCACCCATCTCACAACTCTGTAACTTCTTTGACCCCATTGCCGACCACATCCATAGTGTGGAAATGAAGCAGGGCCGTACACTGCTACACTGTGCTGCTGGTGTGAGCCGCTCAGCTGCTTTGTGCCTTGCCTACCTCATGAAGTACCATACCATGTCCCTGCTGGATGCTCACACGTGGACCAAGTCATGCCGGCCCATCATTCGACCCAACAACGGCTTTTGGGAGCAGCTTATTCATTATGAGTTCCAGCTGTTTGGCAAGAATACTGTACACATGGTCAACTCCCCAATGGGACTGATTCCTGATATCTATGAGAAAGAGGTTCGTTTGATGATTCCACTGTGAATCATCCCCCGGCCCCCTGCTTTAGGCTCAGCATACACACCTGTTGTTGATCCTATACTAGGATCTAAACTTAAGCAGTCCACCTTTGTTGATATAGGAATACACCTTGATGTCTTTTATAAGGGCAAGAAAAAAAGAGTTGCTATAGCTTTCAATTTTGAAATCCATATCTTTAAAGATTAAACTTATTGTTTCCTACCCTGAGTGTCAGGCACGGCTGCTTGCCAGAGGGTAAAGCAAGGGAGTTGGTTCCCTGGACGAAGAGAGCAGAACTCCAATCCTCTGGCAGGCCTGGAATTGTGCTGCCCTTCCCTAGATTAGCCAACTCAGGAGTTTGCTACAATCCCACTTTATTCCTTCAAACCTAAAGCCAGAGCTGTAAGCATCATGGCACCCTCTGAACTTTTCACAGTAAGTGCCAGCCTACTGGATAAGTGGCCTTCAACCAGTGCTCTGGGATCCTTAGGGGTTCCAAGCAACCCCGTGTCCACCTTCACCACATTGGCCCCACTCTGGTTTTCTAGATCAGATTTACATAGAAGATAGTTTTCAAATAAAGCATTCCACCATATAAAACTGTTTTAAAATTTCTTCTTGAGAGCTATTGTATGTGACAAGGTCTTAAATCCCCCACCAGACTTTGATAAAGGTGGCATAGTACCACCTGATGTCAGGCCATAAATGTTCTACCTTGAAAGGCTGCACCTGCAGGCTAGAACTGAGCCCTGTTACCTACTCTCCATGTGACCTGAGGCATCTTGGAACCTCATTATCCTTATCTGTGACGATTCAACAATTCAATATGCCAGCCCAGTGAGTGGTCCATGCTTAGCATAATGGACATCTCTCACCATGAATCATATATACATTCTTTGGACCTATTGGTCCCAAGTTAAGCATTTTCCTCATCTATGCGTAGTCCTCTGTTGTTTACAAAGTGCTTTTTCAGAAAGTCATTGTATGGGGGAAAATGGTTTAAATTCTACCTCAGAAGAGGCTTAGGTTTAAAAGCTTTTTCAGAGTTCCCTCTGTTTAAACCCGGTGTGATCTAGGGGTCCTGAAGTAAGGGGCACAATTCCAGCTTTCTCAAAAGGCCTTGTTTAGAATTGCTGATCATTAGAACCCCTGCCGCAGTCTTACTGACTGCTGGGATCCACAGGAGCACATGTCAACAGGATAAATGAGTGGACTCCACCAGTAGGCCTTGGAATCCAGGGTTGCTCAGAATTCCTTGGTGTAGTTTCTTGCTCAAGACCAGCTTTTCCAATCCAGAGTTTCACAGACAGCACAGGAGACAAAAGCACAACTTTTCTTGGTGACTTGGTGCAGAGCTGTGTGACCAGACCCACATGCTTTCACAAAGGGAGTGCCCCTGGATACAATGTGGGGACACTGATCTTACTTTACAGATGGAAGAATAGGCCCACAGAGCACCAGGAGTTGTGTAACTGAGCTTTCATAAAGCTACTTTTCTGGCAAAAAGCCACATGGAAATTTTTAAAAGATTTTTTCCCCTGGTATTTGGGATTGAACCCAGATGCATTTTACCACTGAGGTATATCCCCAGTCCTTTTTATATTTTGTTAAATTGCTGAGGCTGGACTCAGACTTAGAATCCTCCTGCTTCAGCCTCCCAAGTCACTGAGATTACATTCTATACCAGTGTTGGACTCTTTTTTTTTTTTTTTTTTTTAAGAGAGAGGGACAGTGAGAGAGAGAGATGGAGAAAGAGATAATCAACTTTATTTAGTTTTTCATGTGGCCTTCGTTACTCTGACACTTTGTTGTGTACATGGTCTGGGGTTTGAACTCACGTACTCACACATGCAAGGCAAGCTCCATAACCACCGAGCCACCACTCCAGCCCCTGTTGGACTCTCTTTAAGGCAAAACTTTATCTGGATTTTTTTTTTCATTTTAAAAATTTTAAATTAACATACCATATATTTAACTGTCTGGATATGCAGTTCTCTGAGTTGTAACACATGTATAGATTCATGTATCTGCTACCACAATCAGGACACAGCAGCAGTTGTATCACTCAAAAACTCATGTGTCCCTTTTGTTGATCAAACCCTCACCCTACCACAACCTCTTAAACACTCATCTGTTCTCTATTCCTATAGATTTGCCTTTTCCAGAATGTCATGTAAATAGATTTATGCAGGGTATAACCTGTAGATGACTTCTTTTTACTCAGCATAATGTCTTTGTGGTCAATCCATGTTGTGCTTTATGGAATTTTCTGTGGATGTACTGGTTTATTTTATATTCACTTTCTGAAGGATATTTGGGCTGTTTCCAGGTTTAGGCAGTTATGAATAAAGTTCATAGAAACATTTGTACATAGTTTTGTTTTTGGTACCAGGGATTGAACCCTGGAGCACTTAACCACTGAGCCACATCCCCAGTCTTTTTTTTTTTTTTTTTTTTTTTTTTTTTTTTTTTTTTTTTTTTTTTTTTTTTTTTTTTTTTATTTTGAGACAGGATCTTGCTAAGTTGCTCAGGGCCTTGCCAAGTTACTAGGCTGGCTTTGAATTTGCAATCCTTCTCACTCAGCCTCCTGAGCTGCTGGGGTTACAGGTGTGTGCCACCACACCTGGAGTGCATAGGTTTTTGTGTGAATGTAAGTTTGCATTTCTCTAGAATAGGATGGCAAGTATGTAGCAAAGGTATGTGCAATTTTATAAAAAATTGTCAGATTTCCAGAGTGGTCATCTTGCATTTTCATCAGCATTGTGTGAGAGATCCAGTTTTTCTGCATCCTCAACAGTATTTACTAGTGTTAGTATTTTTTTTTTAATTTTAGCTGTTCTGATAGATGTGCAGTATCAGCTCTTTACGGTTTTGTTTTTCACTAAAGGTTAATGATGTTAAACATCTTTCTGTGTGGCTAATGTCCTTCCATAATTACTCTTTGGTGAAGTATCTATTTGTGTCTTTTGCCCATTTAATTGAGGTGTGTGTGTGTGTTTGTAAGTTTTGGGGATCAAACCCAGGGCCTTTGTGGATGTCAGGAAGGAATTCTGCCACTTAGCTGTATCCCTGGCTTTTTATTTTAAGACAGGGTCTCACTAAGTTGTCCAGTCTGGCCTCAAACTTGATGCTCTTGGCTCAGCCTCACAAAGTAGCTGGGATCACAGGCATGTGTCACCACACTCCACCCAGCTCACTGTTGATTTTTGAGATTTCTTTACATATTATGGATTCAAGTCTCTTGTCAGCTATGTGACTTGTATTTTCTCCTAGTCTGTAGCTTGTATGTTAATTCTCCTTGGAAATAAATATCTTTTGCTGGAGGCAGTGGCACACACCTGTAACTCCAGCAGCTTGGGAGACTGAATCAAGAGAATCACAAGTTCAAAACCAGTGTCATCAATTTAGTGAGGCTCTAAACTACTTAGCAAGACCCTGTCTCAAAATAAAAAGGGCTAGAGATGGCTCAGGGGTTAAGTGCCCCAGAGTTTAATAGCCCGTACCTCCCCATCAAAAAAAGGTATCTTTTGTAGAGCAAACATTTTAAAATTTTGGTAAGAAACAATTTATCATGTTTTCTTTCATGGATTCTTTTTGTATCATATCTAATGACTTTTTGCCTATGCCCAGATTGTGAAGACTTTAATGATTCAAAATTGTATATTTTTTATTTATTTCCATAATCTTTTTGTATAACATAGGAAGTTTAGGTTGACATATATACATATACTATTTGAGGCTTGTGTTTTTTCATATGAATGTCCAGTGGTTCCAATTCCATTTGTTGAAAACTCGTTTTTCTTGAGTTGCTTTTACACCATTGTGTGAACCTGTTTTTGGGAATTTTCTCTGATGCATGTATTTTTCCCCTTTAACCAGTGTCACATTGTCTTGATTACTATAGCTCTACAGTTCAGTCTTTTTTCTTTTTCTTTTTTTTTTTTTTAAGAGAGAGGGTACAGTGAGAGAGAGAGAGAAAGCGAGAAACAACTTTATTTAGTTTTTAACATGGCCTTTGCTGCTCTGAGACTTCGCTGTGTATGTGGTGCTGGGGTTTGAACTCGCATACTCTCGCATCCAAGGCAGGCACCGTAACCGCTGAGCCACCGCTCCAGCCCCTACAGTTCAGTCTTAATAAAACCAGATGGTATGATTCTACCAATTTCTTTTTAAAATCATTTTGGTTTTCCTAGTGTCTGTATTCTAGCCTTTATGAATTTCTGTACTTAAAGCCTCAGTACAAAAAAAAAAAAAAGAAAGAAAGAGAGATAATACAAACAAGGGTTCTCCACTTTACAGACTACAGTTTTTTGTTTTGTTTTGTTTTGACTACAGTTTTGGTAGAGAGGATTCCTCTCTGTCAGTTTCAGAAGCTTTGCTGGCTTCCACTGTGCCCCGTGTCAACTTCAGTGTGAGGCTTGTCTGGGGACAGGGTAGTACTGAAAACAAGAAAAGGTATTTTACTCCCTCTCGGTCTTCTAGGGGCTCCCCCTCTTCAGACCTGGAAGAAAGGTCTTCTCTTCCAGTTTTCTGTGTCCAGTGAACACTTCCAGAATTCACACTGCCTTTGAGACCAAGCTGGATGATAACAAGGGGCAAAAACAAAACAGGAAATTCACCACCACATTCAGGTTCTGGTTCCCTTTTTCAATCCATCTTCCATCATTTCTTTTTCGGAGTCTTTAGATAGCTGCTTCATATATCCTATCCAGGAGTCTTAAAAGTAGTCCTCACTTATTCAGTTTCACATTCTGTTATTTTTAGTTACCATGGTCAATCATGATCCAACAACCTTAAACAGAAATTTCTAGAAGTAGATGACTTTATTATAAATTATAATTATTGTTATTATTATTATTTTATTATTACCCAGGATTGAAACCAGGGACACTTAACTACTGAACCACATCCCCAGCCATTTTATTTCTTTTAAGAGAGAAAGAGAATCAGTTTTACTCAGTTTTTCATGTGGCTTTCATTGTTTCTACACTTTGCTGTGAATGTGGTGCTGGGGTTTGTGCCAGGCAAACGCTGTAACCACTGAGCCACTGCTCCAGCTCCAAAACCTCCCCAAGCCTTTTTTATACTTTGAGACTGGGTCTTGCTAAATTGGTCAGGCCCTCACCAAGTTTCTGAAGCTGCCTACTTCAGCCTCCCGAGCTGCTGGGATTACAGGTGTGCACCACCACCCCTGGCTAACTTATCATTGTTATCAATCTCCCATTGTGCCTAATTTGTAAGTGAAACATTATCATAGGTATGTATGCAAAGAGAAAATCATAACATTTGTTAGGTTTGGTACTGTTACAGAGCTGGGGCCTTCTGAGAAATTGAGGCAGCACAAAGACCCCTCTTCAAACCCCGATTCTTGTAATCAAGTCAAAGATTTCAGACGTGTCACTCCATATCAGGAATGAGTTTATTGAATGGGAAAAGGAAAAGATGACACTCTCAGCGGAGAGAATGGGCCATTTCAAAGAGGAGAGGGACAACGTGCCTTTCTTGCATTCCAGTTATATTGGGGATCCTAAAGAAGTTTCTAGAGAGCCCCACCCAGGTCCACCTCTTGACTGTTGACTGACAGCAAGATGATAGACTTTTAAGTCCTCGCTGCCATGACAACTCTAGGTCAACTTGGCCCATGCTGATGTATCCTTATTGGATTCTTTTTTTTTTTTAGAGAGAGGGACAGCGAGAGAAAGAAAGAATCAATTTCATTCAGTTTTTCATGTGGCCTTTGTTGCTCCAACACTTCATTGTGTACATGATGCTGGGGTTTGAACTGGCATCTTTGTTCATGCCAGGCAAGCACTGTAACTCCTGAGCCACTGGTCCAGCCTTATTGGATTCTTAACTATACTCTCTTACAGATTTTACAATTAGAAAAATTATTCTTATTGAGTTTCAGGATCTGGTCATAGAAGTCTCCCCCTTCAGTGTAACTTGCATTCCTCATATCAACATTATTTTGGGCCTGCATTTTTTTCTGCAAATAACAGGTAGTTTGCTGAGGAATGTGACATAGACTGTCCACTTATGCCAGGCAGTGTGCAGGTAAACTGCTTCTTGGAAAAGAAAGCATATGGGGTCAGCACAGTGGGCCCATTTTATACAATTAGTCTCTTAACCTTGTGTTCTCACCATCTGCACGCATCTCTCCCCTAACAGTACTATCTGTGGTTCCAGGTATCTACTGAGAGAATTGTATGTGTCCCCTGAGGATAAGAGGGAACTATTGAAGTTGCAGCCTGGGGTGGAGGCAGACTGTTCTTACTAATAGCCTGGTTTGGAGCAGAGATTGCAGTACTTAGAACTGGAACCCCAAGCCAGGCATGATGGCACACATCTGTAATCCCAGTGGCTTGGGAGGCTGAAGCAGGAGGATCACAAGTCAAAGTCAGTCTTAGCAATTAGTAAGACCTTAAGCAATTTAGCAAGCTCCCATCTTAAAATATAAAATAAAAAATGGGCTGGGGATGTGGCTCAGTAGTTAAGTGCCCCTGGTTCAAACATGCAAAAAAAAAAAAGAAAGAAAGAAAGAAAGAAAAAAAGAAAAGAAAGGAAAAAAACAAAAGCTGGAACCCTAAGAAATTTATTTTTAAAAATATATGCTAATTTGTGGAAAAAGGAAAACAAATGGTCCATCCACAATATTCCTATCCTTAGGCAGTAACCAAATCAATATTTTGGTATTGTGGTGCATTTTCTTCAAGTATTTTTTTGGTCAGAGTTAAGAAATCACTTTGAGTCCTTCATTTTTACTATTCACAATTAAGCCCTCCCAAGAGCCCAAGAGTGGACTTTTACTCAGACAGCCTAGGACAAAGGTCATGTTGGAGTTTTGATGCAATCCTGTAATAGGGGATAATGAAATGGTTGTATAGGTCACTAGACTGGCTTAGAGCAGAGATTCCAGGCCTCTGTTTGATTTCAAGAACCTTTATCTTTCTCTTTCCCAAATTTAGAAATCATTCTAATGTCAATTTAGTTTGAGAAGTTTCTGTTCATAATACTGTATCCAATAAATAGATCCATGCTGGTGGCCCTTGGGATTTCCCTGGATGACCTCTATTGAGATGATGGTCTTATTGCAAATCCTAAGGACTACTGGTACAGTGGCACACACCTATAATCCCAGCTACTCAGGAGGCTGACACAGGAGGATCATAAATTCCAGACCAGCCTTGGCAAGTTAGGTACATCCTGTCTCAAAAAGAATATGGAGGGGGCCTGGAGCAGTGGCTCGGCGGTTATGGCACTTGCCTGCCATGTGCAAGTACATGGGTTCAAACCCCAGCACCCATATACACAACTGTCAGAGCAAAGAAGGCCATGTGAAAAACTCATAAAAATTGATTCTCTCTGTCTCTTTCTCTCTCTCTCTCACTATCCTTCTCTCTTAAAAAAAAAACAAAAGAATATGAGGGACTGGGGATGTTGCTGTATACCCCTCTGTTCAATCCTCAGTACTACAAATCCTAGGGCCACTTAGTTCTAGACCTTGAAGCACAGAGACTGGCTTAGTTCTTTTAGTGCTGCTATAACAAAATGTCTGACACTGGGTACCTTGTAAGGAAAAGAGGCTTATTTAGCTCACAGTGTTGGTGGCTGAATGACCAAGATCAGACAGCCCCATCAGGTTGGCTTCTGATGAAAGCCTTCTAGCTACATCATATCATTGTAGATGGCATCACATAGCAGGAGTAAATGCTATGTGAGGCTTCACATGACAACATAAGAAGCAAAAGAGCAGAGAGAGGCCAGGCTCAATCTTTAATAATAACCCGCTGTCATGAAACTAATATACTCCTGTGAGATCTAACTCACTCCAGGATATCAACCTTCATGAGGATTATCATGACTCAACCACCTTTTTGTCTTTCTTCTCCCTCTCTCTCTCTTTCTCTCTCTCTACCTATCTATCTATTTATTGTACCAGAGATTTAACTCGGGAGTGCTTTACCACAGAGCTTTATCTCCCAGCCCTTTTTATTTTTATTTTAAGACAGGTTCTCGCAAAGTTACTTAACACCTCGCAAAGTTGCTGAGGCTGGCTTTGAACTTGCGCTCCTCCTGTCTCGGCCTCCCGTTTGTGCACCACCATGCTTGGCCCCAATTAACTTTTGCTAGTCTCCACCTTTTAAAGGTCCACTATCTTTTATTAACCTTTATATTGGGGACCAACCTTCTAACACATGAACCTCTGGAGGACAAACCATGTACAAATCCCAACTAAACATCTTACCTATCCTGAAATGTTAAATCCAGATGCCCTGTACCTATATCACCTATGAAGGAGCCTGGCATGAAAATGGAGGTCTGGATTTTCATCCTGTCTCTTCTATCTCTTGGTTTTGTGACTTTAGGCCACTTTGGAATTTTCCTGGAATTCTGCCTACTCTGTAAAATGAGAATCATAATACCATCTGTGATGGCCTTAAGAATGTACCCCAGAGAATTCCAATTACAGAAAAAGATGACCAAGAACTCTACTGTGGCATTGTGAAATCCATTATCATGTTTGCTAGGACCAGAATTCCATCAAATTCCTTTGACTTGGTTCCTGAAAGTACAGGGATATTAAGACAGGGTCATTCCCGAGAAACATGGGACTCCTCTGATTGGCTTCTTTGGCTCAAGAACTCTTTATGGCCCTTGCCAAGGCTCACTTGGCCTGTAGGATAGTCAAGAACAGTTTATACAACCAATCTTACTTCCCTCTCTCCTCTACTTGTAATCACACTTGCTTCTTGGCTGCCAGCTATCCCAGCCTCCCCTAGCTCCCATTTTCTCTCACAGATGTCCACTTTTACAAAATCCTTGCACTTAAATTCCATGGTGTCTGCATCTTAGATAATACAGCCTAACACACCATCCTGCCCACCTTCCAGAGATGCAAAGAGGCACACAAAGATATAAAACTTTAAACAAGTTTAAAGGCCTCTTACCAAAGAGCTTTCTAGACTTCCACTGGGCAAAATACTTATAATGCCTTGCCCTGAAGAGAACACCACCATATTTTGCTGATTGAAGCCAGCAACAAAAGGCTAGTGTCTTCTTAGGGCAAACCCTCCCTGGACCCCTGGGGTGGACTCTGCACAGCCACTGTAATTTCATTCCCTGGCTCTGTTCACAGCAGATGGGGAGCAAGAAATAGCAGAATCCTGAGAGTTAGGAAATGAAGTCCTAACTCAGCTTATCACTCTTTCTTTGTACAAGGTCATTTTGGTCCTTCTTTCTTTATTGACTTCACTTTGCTTTTAGTACAACCAGGATTGAACCAGTGGTTCAAGCAAGGTTCCTAGAGCCCAGTGAGGGAGTGCACAACTGTAATCCCAGTGGCTGGGGAGGCTGAGGCAAGTTCAAAGCCAGGAATTTAGCAAGGTACTAGGTAACTTAGTGAGACCCTGTCTCAAAATAAAAAATATAAAGGGGGGACTGGAGTTAGAGTGCTTGGGCTCAGCAGTTACAGTGCTTGTCTGGCATGTGCAAAGACAGGGGTTTGAACCCTAGCACCACATACCCAACAAAGCATCCAATCAATAAAAGCCACAGGAAGGACTGACTAAAATTTGATTCATTCTCTCTCTCACTGTCCTTCTCTCTTAAAAAATAAAATAAAAAAATAAAAAGGGCAGGGGATGTGGTTCAGTGGTTAAGCACCCCTGGGTTCAATCCTTGGTGCCAAAACAAACAAATGAACAAAACTCCGAGAAAATCTGGCACAGGCGTAAGGTGGCCACATGGCATGTCCTGGTTCATCTCAAACAGCTCTGCTTGGGTTTAATTGGTACTGAACTCCAGCATAAAATGGACAAGGGTTCCCCTACAAAAACCAAAATTTAACATAACAAAGACAAATGCCCATCCCCCAGCTGAGTTAGGAATCTACCAAGTGGGAGTGCTCCTGATTCTTAGTAAAAGAGGAGGGGGCTCAGAAGGGTGGTGGTAGTTAGGATAGGATGCATGTGAGATAGGTGGGCTCTGGGGGATAGAGAAAAAAAAAGACCCTTACTAGACAAAGACCTGGATTTATGAGAATGACTAGCCTTGTTTGTCTTAATTTTAGTTTTTGGTACTGGGGATTGAAGCCAGAGGTGCTTAAACACTGAGCCATATTCCCAACCCTTTTTATTTTTTTGAGAGTTTCACTAAATTGCTGAGGTCCTTGCTAATTTGCTGAGGGTGGCCTTGAATCTGTGATTCTCCTGCCTTGGTCTCTGGAGCTGCTGGGATTACAGGCGTGCCCTACCACGCCCAGCTCAAGCTTGTCTCTTTAGTTAGATGAACAAAATCTATTTAAATATCACCAGATTTAAAAATCCACATAATGTGCTCATAGATGATTTATGGCTAGACAGCTCAACCAAAAAGAAACATTCTGAAACCCAAATATCAAATGATTGACACGGGGTTTGATTTTCAAAAAGTTTGCCTGGAACTTACACATTTTCAGAAGAAAAACATTCACATATATCAACCCTGGGTGCATCACTTGTCTTTCTTTCCTCTGAGAAGTTAGGGGCATCTACAGTCTGCCTTTGGGATGTGTACACCTTTATTGTCCTTTAATAAATCTTGCTTGTGCCTTCCTTTTGATATATCCTCAAGTTCCTTTTAGTGCCATAAGTCAATTTCCTGCCTGGGGCCAAGTTTGAGGTTCCATTGCCCACTTGGAGGTGTCACTGAAAAGTTGGTCCTTTTCCCTGGTGCCAATCCAATAATGAAGACACGGTTTTGAGAAAAAAAAGTTTTATTGCTTTGCTAGCAAAGGAGAAACAGGGGACTCCTATCCCAGAGGTTGTAATTCTACCCATGGTGGGGACAGGGGTTTTCTTAAGAGGTGATTCAAAGGCTACATTCCACGTGTTCTGTTTTGGAGCTGTAATTTACTCTTTAATTTGGGAGATAGTAATCCTGTAGATCTTCTGGTTGCCAGCCCCAAAGTCTGAATTACTTTCTGTGGTGGGTGTGTGCTCAAGGACAGGTAACTGCCTAGGAGGAGGAAGGTAATCCTATTTCCCTTGAGATTAGGGAGGGGAAGGGGAGAGGTAGAGAAAGAAACAAGTCCATTTAAAAAATAAGCCACCAAGGGCAATATTCAAAGCATGAAGTGGACCACTGTTATAGAAGGACCTCCTCAGACCTCTGTCCACTGACAAAGGAAAGCCTAGATATTAAAAGGCTCCAGCAAACGTAGAGGAAACAGGGGTGGCCCCATAGAGCTGGAGGGGGTGGGTTTAAAGGTGCCAGAGCATCCAGGGCTTCAAGGAGCCCATACCTTGTCCTCTGTAGAACAGAGGCAGCCCCGGTTCTCACTGTGCAAACATTTGGTAAGTGCTTACTGTGGACCAGATTGCGCAATACTTTGTCAGGAAGCATACAGTAGGGTACCTGACAAGATCCCACCCAGAGTAGGAAGCTCCCAAGCAAATCCCTTGTGGCCCCAAGGAACATCCTCAGTCACTCACTCAACAAACACGCACTGACGTAGTAGCCAGGCTCAAAGATGGCTGCAGTGATTCCATCCTCCTGGTATTCAGGCCTTTGTGAAAGTCAGTGTGGGAGAGCCCTATTGAGCAGGCTTGACCAGTGTAATAAGAATTAGAGAATCTGCTGGGCACAGTGGTGCAGGCCTGTAATCCCAGTGGCTTGGGAGGCTGAGACAGGAGGATCATAAGTTCAAAGCCAGCATTAGCTACTTAGTGAGACCCTGACTCAAAATAAAAAATAAAAAATGTGGGCTGGAGCAGTGGCTTGGAGGCATGCACGAGTACGTGGGTTCAGGCCCGAGCGACCAGTACACAGCAAGGTCTCAGACCAACGAAAGCCACATGAAAAAGGAAACAAAAATTGTTCAAAAAGTAAATAAATAAATAATGTACTGAGGAGGCTGGAGCAGTGGCTCAGCGGTTATGACACTTGCCTAACACGCGCAAGGTTCATACCCCAGCACCACGTACACGATGAAGTGTCGGAGCAATGAAGGCCATATGAAAAACTAAATAAAATTGATTCTATCTTTCTCTCTCTCACTGTCCCTCTCTCTCTCTTTAAATAATAATAAAATAAAACGAAAAGGGTTTGGGATATAGCTCCATAGTAGTACCTCTGGCTTTGGTTGCCAGTACAGCAAAACAAATGAATAAACAAAAATCAAAATAAGTGTTCTGATGGGCTGAGCAGAAGAGGTTAGCTTTATGAGCAAGAGAAAGGCCAACGAAAGCAAAAACAAAGAGCAAAAAGCTGATTGGTCATTTCAAAGTTACTTTCTTTGTAAGGCAGAGACAGGGAAACAAACAGAACACGAGAAAAATAACTGATTGGTTAACATCAGATTACTTAAGGTTCCTTTTTGTAGAATTAAAGGATTAAAGCTCAGGAATGTCATTGTCATGGATGGATATGGAAAATTACCAGAAGCCACTCAGCCAGGCAGCAAACCCCTTGCTCACTGTTTAGAAATCTACAGACTTGAGCCCTTATCAAAGGATCCCCACCCTACTGAAAAACTCAGTTTAATCCCCACCCTACTGCAAAACCCAGTTTAACCAGAAAACTCACACCTTGGCCCCCTTCCCCCGTCATTCCCTCTATATCTACCCCTGGCTGTAAGTGGCAGGTGGGTCCCTCTCCATAGTTTTCTCCCAACAAGCCTGTGTTACTATTGAGCTGCTCTCCTCTCTTCACTTCCTTCATTTCACCTCTTTCCTTACAGTCAAGTTGGGAATTTTGGTTGTATTTTTTGTCTCCTGATTTCTGATTAAGGTCAG
Organism: Aplodontia rufa; assembly: GCA_004027875.1. Lineage (NCBI taxonomy): Eukaryota > Metazoa > Chordata > Mammalia > Rodentia > Aplodontiidae > Aplodontia > Aplodontia rufa. Next base: position 19,900 of record PVKS010017835.1, read on the forward strand.
ATGACAATCAGTTTCAGCTTGGTGATGTGGAACTTTAGCATAGGTAACTCCATTTTGATTTTTTTTCCACCAGGGGTTGAACCCAGAGGTGGTTAACCACCGAACCACATCCCCAGTCCTTCTTTTATTTTATTTTGACATAGGAGTTTGCTAAGTTGCTTAGAACCTTGTTCAGTTGCTGAAGCTGGCTTTGAACTTGATCCTCATGCTTCAGCCTCCCAAACTGCTGGGATTACAGTGTGTACCACCACACCTGGCTTCCATTTTGATTTTGAGTCTGGTGTATTTAGGGCCTACTTCAGGAACTTAGTCCAAAATAATGGCCTCCTTTAATTTCTAAACAATTTAGCACTCCATATCACTAAGATTGATACCCATTCTGCCCCAGCAATGCCCACTAACATCTGTTCACCCAAAACACAACAGGTCTTTCCTGGTCTCTCTGTCTCTTGGCTCAGCCCTCCAATTTTTCCTCCACATAGCAGCCAGACTAAACTGAAGATTCATTTATCAAGAAATATTTACTGGGGCTGGAGCAGTGGCTCAGCGGTTTCGGCGCTTGCCTGCCAAGCACGAGGACCCAGGTTCGAACCCCTGCACCACATACACAACCAAGTGTTGGACCAACGAAGGTTATGTGAAAAACTAAATAACGTTGTTTCTCTCACTGTCCCTCTCTCTTTATTTTTTCCCCCTTTTTTTTCCTTTTTTTTTCCCCCTCTCTTTTAAAAAAAAAAATTTACTGAGGAGCACAACTCTATTCTGCTTAAAACCTTTCATGGTTCACTATGAAGTGGCCCTCAGTTAAGTATTTTGTATTATTTCCAAAAAGCATTTGGAGCTGAGCAGGAACAATAAGATGGTGAAATTTCTGGCATCCTTGAGATTATTTGTGGCAAAGAAGGGAGTAAGAAGAGTCCTCATTTGCCCTAGCCTCCCAGAATGATTCTCCAAGGGTCACCAGAAGAGGGCAGGAGGGCCACCCTGGCAGCTGGAGCTGAGACAAGGCTTTGTTTCCAAGACCACAATGGCAGGATGCCCAGCAAGGCCCCAGCTTCCCCGGCTTCCTCCAAGGTGGAGCAAAGGGGAAGGCTGGGACATCCACACTACTGTGCCCAGGCAGGAGTATTCCCTTGAGGCCCTTGGTATGCAGTGGAAGGTAGAGAGGGTGGGGAGGTTGCCCAAGGAGCTTTGCAGAGGAACGGGGAAGCATCTGCCTTCAGTGAGTTTGTTAACATTGCTTGAGGACCTACTGTTTTGGGCATTATTGCTAAGCCCTTCCCATCCTCCTGAACCTGTTTAGGATTAGGTTTTACCACTACCAGTACTTTATCTACAGAGGCACAATAAGGGAGCGTCCTTGCCTGTCACACAGTTCCACATGCCAGATCCAGGATTTGAATCCAAGTTGGACTTCAGAATTCCTTTCTTGACTAGTACAGTAGCCCCTATCTCCAATTTTACTTTCTATTATTTCTGTTATCCACTGTCAACAGCAATCTAAAATATTAAATGGAAAATCTAGAAACAAACAATTTGTAGGTTTTAAATTGTATACTGTTCTGGGGCTGGAGCAATGGCTCAGTGGTTACAGCGCTTGCCTGACATGCACAAGGATGTAGGCTTGAACCCCAGCACCACATACACAACAAAGTGTCAGGGCAATGAAGGCCGGATGAGAAACTAAATAAAAATTGATTCTTTCTTTCTCTCTCTCTCACTATCCCTCTCTGTCTTTAAAAAAATAAAATAAAAGAAATTGTACACTGTTCTAAGTAGTAATGATGAAATCTCACATTGTCAGGCATGGTGGCATATGCCTGTAATCCCAGCGATCTGGGAGGCTGAGGCAGGAGGATTGCAAGTTCTACACCAGCCTCAGCAACTTAGTGAGACCCTGTCTCAAAACAAACAAACAAAACAAAACAAAAAAACCTGGGGGGTGTGGCTTAGTGGTAAAGCTCCCTTGGTTTCAGTCCCCAGCACCAAATAAATAAATAAAGAAGAAAAACTTCTTTTTTGGTACCGGGTATTGAACTCAGAGGAGCTTAACCACTGAACCACATCCCCAACCCTTTTTTAATTTTGAAACAGGGTCTCACTGGGTCGCTTAGGGCCCTGCTAAATTGCTAAGGCTGGCTTTGAACTTGTGATCTTTCTGTCTCAGCCTCCCTAGTCACTGTGATTACAGGCATACACCACTGTGCCGGGCAAAGAAGAAAGTTTTTGTTTTTAAATCTCATATTGTCCTTCTTCTGCTTGCCTTGAATATAAATCATCCCTTTGCTCAACATATCCTCACAGTATTCACTCTTCACCTGTTAGCCACTTAGTAGGTGTCTTGGTTATCAGGATTACCAGATTGACCATGGTATCACAGTGATTGTGTTTAAAAAAAATCCTTATTTTGCTTAATAAAATCCCTAAAGCACAACAGTAGTAATGCTGGCTATTTGGATATGCCAGAGAAAAGTATTTCCTTTAATTAAAAAAAAAAATTCTCAACTTAAAAAGAAAAAAAATCTTATGGTGAGAATGCTAAAATCTATAGTAAGAACGAATCTTCTGTGAAAATGTGAAGGGAGAAATGGTGCTAGTTTTTCTGTTACACCTGAAGCTGCAAAAGTTACAATTGTAGTGTGCCATAAGTGCTTAGTTGAGATGGAAAAGGTATTCAATTTTGGTATGTATAGGAAAAACATAATATATATATGGTTAAGTACCATCTGCAGTTTTTTTTTAAAGAGGGACAGTGAGAGAGAGAAAGAACGAGAGAATCAATCTTAAGTAGTTTTTCATGTGGCTTTCATTGCTCTGACACTGTGTTGTGTTGTGTATGTGGTGCTGGGGTTCAAACCTGCATCCTCGTGCATGACAGGCAAGCCTTGTAACCACTGAGCCACCACTCCAGCCCCCCATCTGCAATTTTAATCATCCACTGGGGGTCTTGAAACATCTCCTCTGGATAAGGGGGGATTCCACCTACTCACTACTAAACCCTCATGCTGCTACTGGGGAGAGAATAGCAGGTCTCCTTGAAGCCTGATCTGATGAAGAGAGATGATAATCCAGTGGGCCCCTCTCAAGTGGGGAAGGGTCCTGAATCTCCAATGAAGCTCTGCCTAACCAACACCATCTATCCCTCTGTCCTGCCTGCCTAAGCCTGGAAGTGGAGTCCAGAAGTGCCCAAGCTACACAAGGGCTGGGCTGAGCTAGTGGCGTCTCTGAGTCACTGGGAAGGCGGGTAGTGGGTGACTCAACCAGGTCCACTTCCCCTCCTGCAAGGCCAGCCTGGGTGGAGACAGTGGCCAGGAACCCTGTGTCTATACTCCTAGGCCCTCACCACCTGGCCTCTGCCCAGCTTTGGGCTGACCCTTCCCACAGCCCCACCTACCACTAATTGGCACAATGGTCCTTTGTGACTTCTGGTCACATGAAATAATGAATGATTCCTCCCTGAAGCCCAGTCTTCTAGACCCCAGCTCCAGCCTGGTCTAGCGCTCCATCCTCAACCAAGAGAAGACATTTTCCAGATGAATTTGGAATCTCAGAGACTACCCAAGGGAGGGACAGAGACAGCTGGCAACATCACCTCCTTCCTTATCTCTGATCCTGCCTGCTGGCTCCTCATTCAAATCCTCCTCAGTCCCATTTTGCAGATATGGAAACAAAGGCTCAGAGAAGTAAGGTGGATAGAGCAGGTCCCTGGATTGAATCCTTATTTATTTATGGTACTATGGATTGAACGCAGAGGTACTGAACCACTAAGCTAAGTCTGCAGTCATTTTACTTTTTATTTTAAGGCAGGATCTCCATTAAGTTGCTTATGGCCTTGCTAAATTGCTGAGGCTGACCTTGAACTTGCAATCCTTCTGCCTCATCCTCACAAGTCACTGGGATTATAGGTGTGCACCACCACACCCGGCATCCTTATCATTTTTAACAGATGATTCCTGTGGAGGTAGCTGGGTACAGGAAGTTATGTGCATAGCACGCAGGAAAGGCTGAGTGATGTGACAAAACAGAGCAGGCCATCTGGTCACAGGGCTCCAGGCTAGCTCTAGGGATGAAGATTCCTAACCTAGTTTCTCTGCATGGGAGCCCTGCTCCCTTCAAAGCCTCTGAGCTAACCCGGAGGGCTCCCTGCAAAGTGCTCCCACTTCCTCTATGGCCACTCCAATGTTCACCCACAGCCCTGTGGCATGGCACCTTGTCAAGATCCTCTCCTAGTCGTCTTCACTTTTGGGCTTCTCTTTGAGACAGAGAGAGAGGTCTTGCTATGTTGCCCAGGTTGGTCTTAACACTCCTGGGCCCCATTGATCCTCTTCCCTCAACTGGGAGCAGCTGTCACTATAGGCACAGGCCACCATGCCATTTTGTGGGAGGGGTACTGGGAATAGAACCGAGAGCCACCTGCAAGCTTGGCAAGTATTCCACCACTGAGCCACACCCCCCAGCCCCTGGGCTTCTCTCTCTCTCTCTCTTTTATATTGGGAATTGAACCAAGGATTCTCTACCACTGAACTTCTTCCCTTTCCTTTTTTTAAAATTTTGAGACAGGGTCTTGCTAAGTTCCCTGGCCTGGCCTTGAACTTGCGAACCTCTTGTCACAGCCTCCCTGAGCAGCTGGGATTACAGGCCTCCACCACCACTCCAGACTCCTCTTCTTTTTTTAAAGAGGAGGTGTGCCAGGCAGTGATGCATGCCTATTATCCCAGTGATCCAGGAGGTTGAGGCAGGAGGATCATAAGTTTGAGGCCAGCCAGCAAGACTCTATCTCAAAATAAGAAATAAAAAGAACTAAGGATATAGCTCAGTGATAAAGCACCCCTGAGTTCAATCCTCAGCACCAAAAAAATAAAGGAGAGAAGCATGTTTGGATCCCCCCTCTTGCCCCACCACCCAGGCAAGGGTGTAGCAGAAAGAGAATGTATAGAAGGGCACCAGCCAGAGGGAATAGCATAGGCAGAGGCTCTGGTGAGGGTGTGTCTGGCATTGTGGGGACCTGAAGAAAGTCACTGCACCTGGAAGGTGGAGCCCAAGTGGGGGAGAGGAGTACACAGGAGCCAGATCCTGAGGGCTTTATGGTCTGGGGTAGGAAGATCTGACCATGTCTCAAGAGCAATGTGAAGCCACAGAGCATGTGTGTCTTAGAAAGGTCCCTCCAGGTGAAGGAGGCTTGGAAGAGGGGACAGAGCAGAACAGGGAGGAGGCCACTGCCACTACCCAAAAGATGGGCAATGGTGGCCTGGTCAAAGGAGGGATCATAGAAAACAGGAGTAGGTTGGGGGCCTGAACAGGTATGGTAGGTCAGGAATAACATCAGTCCAGTGTGGGTGGCCCATGGCAAACCTTTATTCCCTTGGCTGTACCCCCAAGGAATGATGCAGGTGTCCAAGCAAAAATAGTTTATTTGAGGGTGGAAGACCCAAAATTGGGAGACCCAGGAATGAGGCTGCAATAGCTGCCTGGAGTTGGCACGAACTACCCCAAGTCATTAGGGGAGCCATCAGTGAAGAAGCCCTTTCCTGGCACTCCTCACTGCCTCCCCTCCAGGGGAAGGATTGTGCAACTGCCAAGAATCATTGTTATCATCGTAACATGTTGAGGTTTTCAAAGTTTACCTAGCAATTTTCAGCATAATAGTTGATACTAATAATAATTAGTCCAACAAGCACAGTGGCTGTGCCAAGCTTGGACCCACCATCCAGTGGTGGGTGGGATCTGCGACAGGTAAAATACGAGGTCTCTCTGGGAGTCTGTGCTCCAGTTCTTAGGCAGCCCTTCCAGAAGGCGCCTTTCCTTCCCTTGGCCTGGTGGCTGCCTGCTTTCCACTTTTCTCATGGCTGTTGGCCAAAGTGTGGATTCAAGATGAGGCTGTCCCGTGCATGGTTCATGAATTCATCCAGGTCTCAAAGACCCTTGCCAGGCTGTTCTCTCTGCCACAGCTGCCGGCGGGCAGCCCAGGAGGCCACAAACTCACAGTTGTGGTAAAGGAACATTCCTGAAAGGGTAAGTGAAATGCCCACGTAGCTGAGGGTGCTGAGGTGGCTGCCAAACAGGAGGTGGGACAGGATGAGGTTACCCACAACGGTGAGATTGCCCAGCACATGGACGGTGAGAGCAGAGGTGAGGGCCAGCAAGGAGAAGCTGGCCAGGTTGTAGACAACAGACAGGAAGCAGCTGAGCAGGACACAAGCCCAGAGGCGGGAATCTGTAGAGATGGGTGGTGGGGCCACACCAGCCTCCAGCACCAGTGCAGCCCCTGCCAGCAGGCAGAAGCTGGGCAGCGAGGTTGCGTACAGCAGGGTCACCGCGTCCAGCCTCTCCTCCTGCAGCAGGGCACCTGCAACCAGGACAGTGGCCATCAGCACCCAGTACAGAGACATGCCAACCCAATGTGGCCTCTAGGACTGATCCTTAGGAAGCCTTGACCCCTCGTGCAGGGTTAATGACTCCTGCTCTGAAATGTGACTGTCAATTAGGAGAGTCAGACCACCTGGTTTTGTGACCTGTGTCCACTCCTGACTAGCTGGGACCTGGGATCATGAAAAGCACTTCACCTTTGTAAGCCTCTGTTTCCTTACTTGGAAACTTGGGTAAATAATAAAGTCTAATATACAAGGTAGTTGTAAGATAACTTTTTCTTGGTATTACTAGGGATTGAACCTGGGGCCTCACATATGATAGGCAAGTGTACTACCACTGAACTACACCCCCAGCCCTTTCTTATTTTGAGACAAGGTTTTGCTAAGTTCACAAAGGCTGACCTTGAACTTGAGATCCTGCCTCAGCCTACCAAGTAGCTGTAATTACAGGTGTAATTTAGCTACACACAGGATAATTTAAAGCTTTAATAAGTTAAGTTTTTTCAGTAAATTTTTTAAAAACATTTTTTAAACAGACTTTTCCAATTCAAACTGCTCCAACAGAGTAAAACAGTAATCTATTTGGGACAACTGAGTGATGAATGAACATAAAAAGTGGCTCGAAAAACAAACAAACAAATACAATAACAACAACAAAAAAAATTCAAACAAAATCTTCAGGAGCTACCTAGGGCCTAGAGGAAGCTGTCTTAAGTTCTTAACCCTTCTTTGAAGACCCTACACCAACTGACCCTGACACACCTTTCTTAGCCTCAGCCCTTATCACATCCTCCAGGACCCCACAATGTAGCTCTGGACACCGAGCAAGGCCTGGCCAGGGGAAGGTTCTGCCACTTACTAGCTACGTAGCAAAAAGGGGTGGGGGAAAGAGGAGGAATTGGAGGAATAGGAGTAGAGAGGAGAAGAAAGGAGAATAGGAGAAAGGAGAAGATGATGAAGAATAAAATTTTGGTGGGGGGTATAGGGGATTGAAGAACCCAGAGACACTTAACCACTGAGCTACATTCCCAGCCCTTTTTATTTTTTATTTTGAGGCAGGATCTGGCTAAGCTGCTTAGAGCCTCACTAAGTTGCAGAGGCTTGCCTTGAACTCCTGCCTCAGCCTCCCAAGTTGCTGGGATTAAGAGATTTTTAACATAAATTGTTTGAGTCAAAATGGTGGGAGGGACTGGGCTCATAGCTCAGTGGTAAAGAGTGTAGCCTAGCACATGTGAAGTACTGGGCTCTATCTTCAGCACCATATAAAAATAAATAGATTACAAAAAAAGTATTGTGCCCATCTACAACTAAAATAAATTGTTTAAAAAAAAGTTTAAAGGGGCTGGAGAGGTGGCTCAGTGGTTACGGCACCTGCCTGGCATGCGCGAGTACACAATGAAGTCTAGGAGCAATAAAAGCCACATGAAAAACTAAATAAAATTGATTCTCTCTCAATCCCTCTCTCTTTAAAAAAAAAAAAAAGTTTAAATAAATGGTGGGTTCCGTCATTGCTTCATTCACTTATGACCACTGGGATGACACAGGGACAAGGAAGTCATTGTTGGGTCTTGGCTCTTACTCATTGTTTATGACTGATAATCAGTATTTTTTTGCTACCAACACTAGGGCTTGTTGAGATGGATCCAGAACTAAGGAGAAAAATTTTTTAGTTCTTTTTTGGTGGTTCAGGGGATTGAACCTAGGGCACTCTACCACTGAGCCGCATCCCCAGCCCTTTTTATTTTTATTTTATTTTTTTTAATTTTGAGACAGGGTCTTCCTAAATTGCCCAGGCTGGCCTTGAACTTGCAATCCTCCTGCCTCAACCTCCCTGGTAGCTGGGATTACTGCCCAGTTTTGAAGTTAAAGAGGAGAGCCTGCCATCTTGCACAGGTGTGTATGTGCCTCAGTATACCAGTGCTTCCACCCAGTCAAATGACAAAGGAAGTGGTACCACCACCAAAGTCAGACATAGCTCAGGTGAAATCACAGTGTGTGCACAAGGGCAGTGATGGTTTGGGGCCTTCTCCACGTGTTTGTGGAGAGAGATGAGTAATCTATGTAGGTCCCCTCCCAGGGCTTTCTGAGACTATGCGTTTTCTGACACATACTTTCCAAACAGCCACAGAGGTGCTTACTCACAGGCTATGCTTAGAATAGGAAATTTTATTCCTTTCTCGATTTTACTCTGTTTTGGCTTTGTTCTCCAGGCAACAGTCCCTACAACTCAAGCATTTCTAGAAATGAACAGATAACTGGAATGCCTCCTGTTCACTGGCTCCAGATTTAGCATCATTAGGAGCTGCCTATGACCTGTGAAAGATCACACAGAAGGAAGGCCTTTGGATTTTTACCCTTTCTGAATTTCACCCTCTGAGGCAGCCAGGTAGGAAGGTTCTAACTTTCCCACCCAACTCCTTGTGCCTGTTCTGCATCCCACCGAACACTCGAACACTCCTGCAGCTCAGGGAAAAGGAAGTGATACCCTGTTGAAATTAGCTCACTCCCAAAATGTGAGTCTCTCCTGCTTCTTCAGTGACCCTTCTGCCAGAAACCATCCATGTCAATTGTGCTTCTTCAAAGGCATTCTTGTTTCATCTTCTGAATACACCTGAGCTTCTGCCCACATGCCAACACACAAAATGAACCAAACTCTGCCATCTGTGATTGGCCTATCCTCTCTTTGCCCCTTCACTAGCTGTGTAATAGAGTCACACTCTCTTTATGTCTCAGTCTCCCTGAGTAGCATGGGGAAGTGATAACACCCCACCCCCTTATTGGAGCATATGAGGTTCTGAACACAGGGCTTGAAGCCCAGTAATTGCTGTCCCCAGCAGCTCCCACGATCCCCCATGCCCTGCTCCTGCTGACTGACACTCCTGGCATGGCCTGTTTCCCATTCCCAGAATGCCCTTTCCTGCTCTCCCTACGAAGACCTGAATGAACATCGTGTGGCATATAGTGAGGGCTCAGTAAGTGCATTATTATGATTATGTTGTTGTCATTATACCTCCTCCCCTAGGCAGCCTTCTCTGGGTCTCTAGGAAAAAGCACCTGTCCCCACCACACCTGTGCCTGCTTGGCTACAGAACTTCTCTTCTTCAGAGTATATCTCCCCAGTCAGCCAAGAGCTCAACATAAAGGGATGGAGTCAGGTTGCTCTGTGACACAGGTGGATACAGCTGAGAACAAATTCGGTGGCCAGCACCCCATTTCCCAGCCTTTCTGTGGGTAGGAGTGTGGCACCGCCCTTCTGCTCATGTTGCTCCCCTAGGCTTCCAACTGGTCCAGGTAGGAGGGAAGTGGCTGGTTCTTCTCATGGCTGCCTGAGCCTTCCTTCCTGGACTCTTATCTTCTGCTCCCATGGCATCTGCTCAGTAAAGGAGTTGTCATCAGCCACCAACACTCTAGTCTGAATCTGATCCTGATGCCTCTGGCAAAAGAGACCTCTTCTTTTTCAAAACCCATCTCAGTGCTTGACTCTACTCCATTCCCTTCCCAGTAAGTGGGGCTTCCAGCCTCCTAAGTTCCCCCATTAGCACCCAGAACCATACAGCCTAACCAGCTTACTAACTGGGCTGTCAGAGCTACAAATAAATCCATCACATAAGGAAAGTCTTCGTTGTGCCAGGCCCCAGGCCAGGTGCTGGAAACACAGAGATTCCCCATGTCTGTCTGAATGCCTCAGGTTGGGGAAGGCAGAGAGCACTATGGGAGCCTAGAGTAAACACCCAACTCACCCAGGTCAGGGAAATGGAACTTGGGAATTTAGCAGAATCTAAGAAGTAACCCGATGCCAGGCATATGCCACTACATGCTTCCATGCCTCAAGGCCTGGCTAACCAAAGCCACTTCTGCAGATAGGGGTTGACTGGGACCCTGAGTTAGGAGTATGGCCTCAGCAGATACACAGAGGGCCTTGAGGCTAGAACCCTTCCAGCCTTGTGGCCCTGCCCACAAAAGCCCCACAGGGTCATGTTTCCCAGAGCCAACTCATGCTCAAAGCTCATGCCCAAGTTCAGTACCCAGCTCATATAACCTGAGGCAAAAATAGAACTGGGCTTTGGCTCTGCCTCAAGGCGTAGGAGAATAGGGACAGGGCCTCTCGGCTGCCACTCCAAAGATTCCAGGGCAGGGCTGAGCTCTGACATAACCTGCCCCAGCCTTAGGCTGTCCCCAACTCTAACCTAGTACCCCTGAACAATCCCCCTTACCCCTGTGGCCTTTCTCCTCCCAGAGGGCAATAAGAGGTCCATGGGACTCTATCACCTTTGACCCTTCTCCTCTGAACCAGAGAAGAGCTAGACCTGCCCAAGTTCACCCAGCAAGTATGAGCAAAAGCATGACTTGAACCCAGGCCTCCCAATCCAAGTGGACGCCCTGGCCTCCCCCAGGTCTCCTTTGGATTGAGGCACAAACAGGGTACAGGCTGTGATTCAGATGCCCCTCAGAAGCACAGACAGGGAAGTCTCCACTTTCAGGAATACTGATCTAGAGCTGTAGTCCCATTCTCAGAGGCCCACTGCCCACTTTTCATCAGAGCAAGAGTCTAGAGTCATACAGATTAGCCTCAAGTGTTCCGAAAATGTGTGACCCTGGGTCAATCACAAACATTTGGGTCTCAGTTCCACCACCTATAAAATGGGGATGAAAGCAGTGGTTGTTATGACAACTGGGGGTCAACACTGAGCACCAGGCCTGTCACACTGTAACTCCCATTAAACATTAGCATTTCCTGGATGTAGCCAAACCCCTTGTTTTCCAAATCCCAACTAAGGCCTGACCTTTTTTCTTTCCCAACCTGGTCCAAGCTTTTTGGTCTCCCTCTGGGTCTTCAGCTTTATGCCATATCACTTGAACAGCACAGAGTCTGGGTGCCTCTGTTCAAATTTTGCCTCTGCTGTTCACTGACACATGGCCCAGGGCAAGTCCCCTATTCAATAAGGGCAATCTGGTATTTGCCTTGATCAGGGGAAGTATGGGGGTAAGCCATGGAACACACATCACAGGCAACTATTAAATATGGGCTAGGCCTCCAGAACCTGAAACTCACTGAGCTCTTGGACCTCTCTGAGCTTCAATTTCCTCATCTGTAAAATGGGATAATGGTCACACCCCTCACAAGGACATCCAGACCACACACCCACCTCAATTCCCACTTCCCCATATGGAGACCCAGCCACTCACTCTGCTGAACAGACTTGAGACCTCGCAGGCAGGTGGCAGCCAGCAAGAAGCCACAGCCAGCAGGGGGTGCCTGGAACTCCCCTGCCAGGCTGCAGGCAGCTCCCAGGCAGAGCGGGCCCATGGCAGCAAACTGCAGTGGGTGGTGGCGACGTCCCAGTAGCAGGGCAGACAGGGCCATGGTGAACAGTGGTGTAGTGGTGGTGGCCAGCTGTGCCAGGTCCAAGGGTACAGTGCTCAGGCCCACGTTGCCGCAGGCCATAGAGGTGCCAAAGGTGAGGCTGAGGAGTAGCACTTGACGACGGGTGCTGCCTGGCATGGGGCGCCGTGCCCCCCAGTGGCATGCCAGTGCTGCCGCCAGCATGTGCAGCGCTGAGAGCAGCAGGGGCCTCCCAAAGCCGTGCACTGTGAAGATCCACTTGTTGAGACTTGACATGCTAGCTCCTGCCAGCAGCCACACCAGTGCTGCCACAGCCACCCGGGCCCGGCCAGATTGACCGAGAACCTGGGAGCTGCCAGGGGGCCACTCGGGGTATCCAGCCACCACAGCACCTCCAGTCACCGCCACTGCTTCCGCTGAGGTCATCCTGCTTTCATGGTGTTCCAATGGGCAGCGGCACATCCGCGCCAGTGGGACTGGGGCAAGAGGCAGCCTCCCCAGTGAGCAGCTCGGGGGGGCCACCAAAGATCCACTCTTTGGGCCAGGCCAGATCTTCGTTCCTTGGACCCTGTGCCGGTCTCAGACAGGTGAGGATACGGTTTCTGCGTGCCAGGCCTGGGCCAGCCGAGATCTGGAAGCTAGGCTAATAGTATTCTGGCTCACACAATGTAGAGACGAGATTGTGGCTGCTAGGATGCCTAGCCTGCTCATAAGCTCTGGCACCCAGTGCCAGATTGTCTCCGTTCTCCTCCCTGTCCAGCGACCGCGGTATGCTCTTAGAATCCTCTTTCCTTTTTTCCTTTTCAGTCCCTAGGTCCTTAGGGTGGGAATCCTGACTCCCGGACCTCCTGCGCGCTCCGGCTGTGACCGAGCCAGTCAGGAGCAATCCTGGCCCCGCGCCTGGTGGTCGCGGCTCGCTACCTCCGATAATTCCCAGGAGGTGCGGCTGACAAGCCAGCCCACGCTCCGACCGGTGCCGGTAGGCAGTCTCTGCTTGGTTCCAATAGGGCCTATGCTCCAGCTCCGACTCGGACTCGGGGCTGCTCCGGCTGCGTCTCGATCTGCGGCTGTGGCTCCAGCAGAGCCTCCCGCCGGGTTCCAGCCCCGCCCAGTCCTTCGGGCGCGGCCCCGCGCTCTTGGCCCCGCCCCCCCCACCGCCGCCTCCGCCCGAGCTTCACCCGAAAAGTTGGGCCTAGCCCCCAGCACCGTCGCGGGTCAGGCCCCGCCTCCGGAGCCGGGGGAAGGGGATGTCTAGTCCCGCCCCCATGCCGCGACTCTCAGCCCCTCCCCCATCGGACTGGAATACCCATTTCTGGACCTCCTCCTCGTCATCCTCCTCCCCTCCCCCACTTCTTCCTCCTCCTCCTCCTCCTCCTCTTCTGTGGGTTAGAACCCTCCTAGTTGGAGTAGTCATCCTGTCTTGTCTGCTCTGCCAACAGTGGGGATCAGGGACCTCCCTATCCAGCGCCACAGAAAGTCCCCGTGGAAACGCTGGGGTATTCCGTAGAGTTGCCCAAGTTATCTTCAAGGAGTGGGGCATTGAAGAGGGATCCACAGACCCCATCCCAGGACCAATCTCAGACCCACCTGATCCCTGGTCACAATTATCTCCAGCAGAGCTGAGCCACGGGGCTCCTTAAGGCCTCTCCATCATCCCTTCTATCCCCAATATCTTCCCCTCTTTTCTCAGCACAGGGCGGCGTCCCCTCTGGGCCCGCAGAGAGAAGCTGAATCACCACCGCCACCCTACGGAAGCAGGGTACGGCTAGCATCTGTTCCCGACCAGCAGCTCCTGTTCTGTCCCCTGGGCACTTGGAGCTGACTCTTTAGATGAACTTCCTGAGGTCCACCACTACCACAAGCCCTGGCAGGACAGAACCCCAGGCTAGGAGGCAGAGCAACTACCAATAAGTCTGCCCCTGTCTGGATTTCTGTTTTCCCATCGGAATGACAGATGTCCTTTTGAGCTCAGGGTTGGGTATATAGCGCACGCACATCCAGAACAGGACAAGTCGACCCAGATTTCAGGCCTGGACATGGCCTCTCTGAGCTCTGGAGTCCGGGTGGAGAAAGGACCAAGGACCAGCCAGGAGCCCAATGCCGGCTGCGAGCCTCTTTCCTTCGTTAAGGCTTCCTTCCTCTGTGAAAGCTCCTGCCCACCTGGACAGGGCTCCCCGCCCCTCCGGTTCTGACCAGTAAGTCCCTGACTGCTACCTGACTGGAGGAACAAAGACCGCAAAGGGGGAACCGCTTAACTTGGCTCACTGCGCCCTCTGGTGGCTGTGACCCCAAATGGCTACAAGGGCCTTTCACAGTCCGGGGCGGAAAACCCTCAATTTCACAGACTTGATGCGTCAGAACTGTGTCCGCGGTCCTAGAAATCTACATGGTCACGTTTGCATCTGGTAATTCTGAAGACTGCTGGAGCCTTCAAATCACTGCAGAATAGCCCAAATTGCAGAGCAGTGAGTGCAGGTAAGAGATGTTCCAGCCAAGGACCAATAGATGGGTCATTTTAGGGTTTCTCCCGGAGGAGTTGTGGGAGGGAAACTAAGCCATACAAGAGGACAACGCCCCATTTCTTGAGAAGAAAGAATCTGGGCCCTTTATGGGCGATATGGCTTTTGGGATTTTGTCAGTCTTCCGGTAAGTTTCCTTCAATAATAGACAATACTAAGAGTAATTTTAAAAGAAACCAAAACACCCTGACCTTTTCAGAGATGAGCTGGTGGGAATGCTAGGTGATCAAAATCTGTTTGCACTGCCTCCAAGACCACACAAAGCGGCTCCCACCTTCCCTGCCTGGTGAGAGGTGGCTGTGAAGAAAGTGGGCTAAGTGGGGGAGGGGGCTGAGGGCAGAGCCCAATGAAGAGGACCAATCCCTCACCATCCCAGATGGGAGCCCAGCAGGGCCAAAGTGCAGGAAGACAAAGCTACCATCTGCCAGGCATGGAGTGTTTCATCCCTTCTGTTCCTTGGTTACCCCTGGAGGCAGGTGTGGGAATTACTGGCTCACAGGGGGCTGGTGAAAGAAGGAAGCCAGATGCAGAGGAGTGTGCAGTTTGAGGATTAATAGGAGATTCAGACCAGATTTGGATGGTTCTCAAGCACCAGACTTTAACCTGCAGATAGCAGGGTCCTCAAGAAGATATTTCCATGTGGGAGAATGGGGGAACCAGGGTGCTCAGCTTCATGGAAGCAGCAAGGGTCTCCTTCAAATTCCATGGGGTCTTCTTGAAAGCTCAGAGCAGCCTGTACTTGCCTACATCTTCCCAAATCCCTCAAATCTGAGTCTTGCCCATTGGGGGCCCAAAGGCTGCTATGGAAAGTGGGCAGTGCAAAGAGGGACACGGCACAGATGCCAGGAATGGAAGAAGAATCCATCTAGCCACTGAGGCTGCAGCGGCTGTGGGACAGTACTCTCTCTTTGTTGATGCATGACCCTGGACAGATCGCCTCTCTCCGTTTTCTCCTGTATGATCTATGACGTGATCACGAGCGTGAACATGCTGTGTAAACTCTGGCCCTATCCTGCAGCTGGGAAAGAGGAAACAGGTTTAGGGGCAGAAGTGGTTTGTTTGGAGCCATAGAGGTCTAAATACAGGCTAGATACAAGTTGGGTCCTGGAGGGAGAACCTCTCAGAACTCCTACAGGACGGTCCTGTCATCCTGGCTTTTCTGGGTCCCTGCTCATTGTGCCAGACTACACAAAGTAGCTTTGGGACATAGGCTCAGAAAGTAAAAAGGAACTGGAGGGGGAGGTTTGAATTGGAGGGTGGCAGAGCTCCGGCTAGAAGAAGAGAGATCTTTGAGCCTCAAATTCAAGTTCATTACTGCTCTTGGCTACCCCCAAGTCGGTGGGCTGGGTCTGTTCAGCAAATGTCCTTTCATTTGAACAGGGTTCAGTAGCTTTCTGCTCCTCAGAGTGAACCCACCCTAACTGAGACAGTCCCCACTGGAGGAAGGAACTACCCCAACTCACAGACCCTTCAGTTTCTCTCTGGCTTAGCCTGAGTCCTGCCGTAGCCATTCTCTCCCGTAGGAAGAGGTTTATGGCTTTCTCAGGCCATATCACAGGGGGCAAGGGGTAGCTGGGAAGTGCCACGACAAGTGTTGTGCGCTGGGGTCAGTGGATGAAGATGTCAACTCTGCCACCTATAGATTATATGATTTGAGGCAAGCACAAACCTTTCTGAGTTTCCACTCCTCTGGGCCATGGTTATGGAGTCCTCCCCCTATCAAAATTAAGGAAGGGCAAGTGAACAAGCACTTCTGTGCTCTGGGTGAAAGAGTTTCACCTTAAAAATGGGGGCTGACTGGGTGTGGTGGCACACACCTATAATTCCAGTGGCTTAGGAGGCAGAGGCAGGAGTATCATGAGTTCAAAGCCAGCCTCAGCAATTTGGTGAGGCCCTATGCAATTTAAAGACACTGTTTCCAAAAAAAAAAAAAAAAAGGGACTGGGAATGTTGCTCATTGGTTAAGCGCCCCTGGGTTCAATCCCCAGTACAAAAAACAAACAAACAAAAAAATCAGGGGCTGATTGTTACTGGCTTCCTGCTCTTTCAGATTTCAAAATTGAAGAATGTTTTAAGTCACCTTCTTCCTGTGCCTGCCTAGATATTTGGAAGAGACACATGTTTAATCTATAGGTTCCAGGACTTCAAGTGTGTCAATCCCTGGGCCAGTGGACCCATGCTGTCCATCAAAGGGCCCCTTGGAGGACAGGTCCTCACTCAAACCTTGGTGGAATGAGGTATGGGGGTACCCCTCCCTGAACTCCCCCTCCAGGAGGGCAATCTAAAACCTCAGCCCCACCCACTCATTGAGAGATAGGGTCCCCACATCCTGGCTACCATGGCCTGGGGTGGTGTTCTGAGTGTGCTTTGGCTAAAAGCAGGGAGTGAGACCTTGAGACTCTCTGACTCTAGTGTCCAGTTGAACAGGAGCACTGCCATGCAATCAATAATCATTGAATTCCCTAATTTTCAGTGTCTGAGTGAAGGAATCAGAGGCTTTTTTTTTCTTTTGTACCAGGGATTGAGCCTAGAAGCACTTAACCATTGAGTCACACTCCCACCCCTTTTTGTTTTTTTTTATTTTGAGACAGGGTCTTGCTAAATTGCTTAAGGCCTAAATTGCTGAGGCTGGCTTTGAACTTGCAACCTTCCTGCCTTAGCCTCATGAGCTGCTGAGATTACAGGCATGTGCCATTGCACTTGGCTAATTCCAGGGCTTTTTTTTTTTTTTTTTTGAGATGGGATCTCACTATGTGGTCCAGGCTGACCTCAAATTCCTGGGCTCAAGCAATCCTCCTGCGTCATCCTTCCAAGTAGCGGCTCAGGTCATATCTGTCTGTCTCCAAAGCTACATCCCCTGCCTGATACCGTGGGAAGCCACTGCATTACTGACTAGTCTGTGACCTTGGATGAGTCACTTTCCCTTTTCAACTACCAGTTTCCTCATCTGTAAAGCAGAGATGAAATTGGAAATATTCACAATCCTACAGAGTTGCTTAGTGAATTTCAGTGCTGCCTCAACCAGCCAGCCTAACTCCCCAGGACCAGGCAAATGCCCACATGCCCAACCCTTCTCCACTGGGGTACCTCCCTTTCTGCTCCCTGCCCCTGTGCTTGTGGAGCATAAAGCATCAGGATACTACAACACATGCTCAGAGAATCAAGGCTTTAATCATTTCAGTTGTGGACACTGAACAGCCCTGCTAAGCCTTGTCAGCTCTAGGGCTGGGACGGCAGAGTGGAGAGCCAGGATCAGGGCTGCAGTCCCTGGGCCCTGGAGGCTTCCTTGGAGGCCTCCAGTCCCAGAGCAGTGGTACTCACAATGCCCACGACCAGAAGATTTCCTCCTTCCTTCTGCCAAGGAGTCTGAGCGCAGTGTGTCCTTCAAAACATGGGGCCACCTTCATGGGAGGCCTCTGGGCTAGGCAGGGCCAGATTTGGACCACAAGACTTCCCAGGGGAGGTGCTTCAGGGTTGAATCATGGTTTAGGATCTTTGCAGGGGTGGTAGCTGTGGTGATCTGGGGGACATCGCTCCAAGTGTTCAGGAGGTAGCAGCAGGGTCAGGCAAATGCCTATTCCAGGGACATCAGGAGGCAAGACAGAAGCCCAGGGAGTGTGTGAGGCTGCTGGGTTGAGGGAGCCAGGGGCTACCAGCTAACCAGCCTCAGTTCAATGGTTTCTCCATCCTGGGGTCTATAGTCAGCAATGCCTACAGAAAGAGGTGAAGAAAGAGAGGTTAATAGGACAGTGTCCCACCCTCTGGCCTCATCATCATCTAGACCCCCATCCCATCCCCACTTTGAAGACCCACTCAGGGTTTGCTGGTGGGAAGCTGGGAGGTTTCCAGAACCAATAGCAAAACTGAACCTGCTTCAATGAGGTCCCCGAGGCATTTTGCATTGGGAGAGCCCCCAAAGGGCCCGGGTACAGGACTGTAGGCTAGATAACAGATACAAGGTAAGAAGAACCAGAGACCCTGACACCTGATGGACAAGATCATTGTCTTCATGATACCCCAGGGGTTGTTAGGAAGAGGAACTTGCTCAGTGGCTCAGTGTAGTCTGGATGGAGGAACAGAACTAGCAGTGAAATCTTCTAGGATCTTCGATGGAGGAACAGAACTAGCAGTGAAATCTTCTAGGATCTTCGTAGAGTATCCAGGTTGCACTAGGATACCTGGATTCAAACCCCAGCTTTGTAACTCATTAGTATTGTGACTTTGGGCAAGTTGTTTAACCTCTGCGAGCACCAGTGTTCTCACAAGAGAAATGGGAAGGATAATACCAACAACCAGGTGAGGAGTGGATATCAGTGGTAGAGCACTTGCCTAGCATGCATGAGGTCCTGGGTTCATCCCCAGCTGTGGAAAAAAAAATCAGAAATGGTACCAGCAACTCATGGGGGAGTTGGATGGGTCCTTGGAGAACCCAGGTGTCAGGGAGGTGCCACTACACAAGGCTTGGGAAGTTTCCTTTCAATGGAGATGTTATGATCTGAATGTTTATTTGCCCCCATAATTTGTATGTTGAAACTTAACTCCCAGGGTGATAGGATTAGGAGGTGGGGCTTTTGGGAGGTGATAGTTACAAGGGTGGAGCCATCATGGAATTAGTGCCCTTACAAAAAGAGGCCTCAGAGAGTTGCCTTGTTCTGCCCATCATGTAAGGACACAGCTAGCTAGAAGCTGCCATCTATTAACCAGAAAGCAGACCCTCATTAAATACCAAATTTGCTGGCACCTTGTTCTTGGACTTCCCAGCCTCCAGAACTGTGAGCAATATTTCCATTTTTTTATAAGTCACCCAGTTCATGTAATTTGTTATAGTAGCCTGGACAGAGTAAGACAGGAGGAAATCAGTCACTAAACCTTTCCAAGGAAGGCAGAAGAGTGACTTACATCATTGGTTCACTGGGAAGAATAAACTAGACATATCTAGACTGGGGTCTCCTTTTATCCTCATGGAAGTAGGCTCCTTGTTGCTCTAGGGGGTGAGGTAGAGAAGATGTGGAGTAGGGGAGAAAATTATCCGGATCTTTCTCATGGCCAGATCCATCTGACTTGCTCTGGAAACTACATACTCCGGTTCAGTACTATCAGTAATAGATGTCAAATTTGGAATCTCCATGTGCCCCTCGCCCCAATTTTATTTCTCAGTTTGCTCAGAACACACATAGGAAACTCCCTCAGAAAGTCCCACCTTCTATAAAGCACAATGCCTGGCACATGGTTAATGTCCATAAAAAGTTCTGGAGTGATATAAAAGATATTTTAATATCAAGAGTCTATCTGCATTGGCTGCAGTGGCGCATGCCTATAATCCCAATGACTCAGGAGATGGAAGCAAGAGGATTGCAAGTTTTGAAGCCAATCTTGGCAATTTAGTGAATAAGACCTTCAACAACTGAGTGAGATCCTCTCTCAAAATAAGAAATAAAAAGGTCAGGGAATGTAGCTCAGTGGAAAAATGTCCCTGGGTTCAATCCTCTGTGTGTGTGTTACACACAAAGAGTCTGGTAACTGAGTTGATTATTAAGATGCTCATCACAACTTGAAGCATAATAGTGAAAGCTGGAGACATCTCAAGGGTCCAGTAAGAGTTGATACATTGTGTGGCCCATCCTTTCCACTTTGTACCCTCTTGTGTGGCAGCCCAGCCGAGGTGTTAGGCCCCAATTGACCTAAGCAGGTTGTGGTTCTTTCTTGGTCCCAGTCAAAGGTGGGTTCAGAATATGGTAATCCCCTAGAAAGAAGAGTGGGTCCAGGAATGGACCTGAGTCCCAATTCAGCCTTTGACATGCCAGCAGAAGTTGGCTGAAGGATTCAGAAATAAATTCTCTCACTCATATAAAAGGAGTGGGCCCAAAAGAAATAGAAGTGTTTTTCTGGAGGAGGAAGCCACAAAGAGAGAACAGAGCCAAAGAAGTCATAAGGAAGCAGGGATGGAGCCCTGGTTACAGCACTCCTGAAGTTCTTGCTATCTCTGGACTTCTGTTCACACAAGACAATGGATGTTATAATGGAAGGCTGTTTGTGCTACATTTCCTGTTACCTGCAGCCCAAAGTCCTCTAATGGATGACACAGTCTGTGTGGCTATTACAAAGAAGGAGGAAAATCCACATATACAAACATTGAAAGATGTCTGTAGTATATTAAGAATGGGCCAGATGTGGTGGTGCCTACCTGTGATCCCAGAGTCTTAGGAAGACTGAGGCAGGAGGACTGCAAGTTCAAAGCCAGCCTCAGCAACTTAACAAAGCCCTAAGCAACTTAGTGAGCATCTATCTCAAAATAAAAAATAAAAAGGCTTGGGATGTATGTGGCTCAGTGGTCAAGTTCCCCTGCGTTCAATCCCTGATATCAAAAAAACCAAACCAAAACAAAACAAAAAACCAATGGTTAAGTATGCCTCGGTTCAACTCTGGTACCAAAATAAATAAGTAAAATAAAACAAAGTATATAATTTAAAAATATAAATAGCTAAATAAAAGAATGGGGAAAAAGTAAAACAGTACAGAATGGCACTTTTCAATATGGTAGCCATTAGCCACATGTGGCAACTGAGCACATAAAATCTTGGTACAAGAAAAAAAAAAAGAATGAATGAAAGGCATGTAAATTAAGTCATTAATAATTTTACATTGAAGCTGGACATGGTGGCATACACTTGTCATCCCAGTGACTTTGGAGGATCACAAGTCAAAGCCACTCTCAATTTAGCAAGGCTCTAAGTGAACCTGTCTCAAAATAAAACATAAAAAGGTCTGCAGGTGTGGCTCAGTGGGTTAAGTGCCCCTGGGTTCAATCCCCATTAGCCAAATAATTTCACATTGATTACATGTGAATAATATTTTTGGTATATTGGATTAAATAAGGACTATTATTAATATTAGTGTTGACAACTAGATAATTTTAAATTACAAATGTGGCTGATATTTTATATCCATTGGACTCAACTGATAGAGAGTATGACTCCTTTTTATCCCTACTCCCCTTTTTGGTGGTACAAGGGATTGAACCCAGGGCCTTATCCTTGCTAGGTGAGCAACTGAGCAACACCCCCAGCCCTTCTTATTTTTTTATTTTGAGACAGGGTCTTGC